>PVLC010006139.1:52532-71526 GCA_004027655.1 Graphiurus murinus | reverse complement strand
TTTACCATCAAACAAAAGCCCAGGGCCAGATGGTTTTCCAAGTGAATTTTATAAAACATTTATGGAAGAACTAATCCCAATACTCCTCAAACTATTCCGTGAAATCAAAAGAAATGGGACCCTCCCAAACACTTTCTATGAAGCCAATATCACGTTAATACCAAAACCAAATAAAGATAGCTCAAGAAAAGAAAACTATAGACCTATATCACTGATGAACCTAGATGCAAAACTGCTAAACAAAATACTAGCAATGCGCATTCAAAACCACATCAAGAAAATTATACACCATGACCAAGTCGGGTTCATCCCAGGGATGCAAGGTTGGTTTAACATAAGAAAAACAATCCTTGTAATTCACCACATAAACAAACTCAAAGACGAAAATCACATGATTATCTCAATTGACGCCGAAAAAGCATTTGACAAGATCCAACACCCATTCACGCTAAAAGTACTGCAGAGAATCGGAATAGAAGGAACATACCTCAGAATACTTATTTTCTTAGGGTTTTGGGTTCAGTCTATGTGAGGCCAGGGACCTTGGATCTCAGGTCATGGTGACAGGAAGCAGAGAAAGGAAGAGCACATGAATTGTGTTCACATCCTGGAGGCCAGAAGCAAGAGAGAGAGAGAGCAAGGGGAGGAGGAACCGGTTATGGAATCCCCAAGGCTGCACCCTCAGGGGCCACCTCCAGCCACACCCTACCAGCCTACCAGGCAGCACCCAGGTAAACCCATTACAGTGGATTTATCTACTTCTGATTACAACCTTCATGACTCAATTACATCAGCTCCAAACATCAGTAAATGAGCTCTTTAGGGGATATTTTATATCTAACTATAACAGTTCAACAGCAACATTAAATGGTAGAAAACAGTAAAGTTAAAAACTACTCAAGGAAAGCAACTTTGAACCAAGAAATTTAAATCATCCTAATATTCACATGTGAGAGTGAGCTAAAATATTCTCAGGCATATTTGCCTCAGAAAGTTTGCCATATAAAGACCCACATTGGAAAGCCATTTGGAACTCAGATTCAGTGAAAAATAAATCTAGGAGATGTTACAAGTCTGATAAATGCTGATGAAATGTATTGTTGTGTGAAGAAAAATACTAGAACCCAAATTCAAGGAAATGGAATCATGATACCCAAGGGGCTGTGGGATGCTGTGTATCAGCAGTGCTCTGTAGGAGTGGCCCTCACACTGTACTTCTGCCTTTTGTATCTTATGACTTGTTGGGAAAGTTACATCTTCTATCTCTGGTGCTTTGGACTTTTTCTTTTCTGGTTCCTTTTGTCGAAATGAACTCAACTTCTTTCAAGATTTTTGAAAACGTTTCACTTCCTGATGATACGCTGTCTTTTCTTTTCCTACCTATTGGTTATAAATGTCTTTTCTGCTAATTCAGAGGGGTAAGGGGATAATGTAGTTTTTGCTTAGTTTGCTATCTGGAACCCAAAAGTCTGACCTTTAGATTTCATAAGCTGCTTCTGTTAGTAAAAAAAATAAAGTCAAAATGCTACTACTCATAAGCTGGGCATGGTAGCACGTGCTTGTAATCTCAGTACTTAGGAGGCTGAGACCAGAGGATCACAGGTTCACTGCCTGCCTCAGCTACTTAGTGAGGCCCTCAGCAACTTAGTGAGACCCCGTTTCCAAATAAAAAGTAAAAAAATAGGGCTGAGGGTGTAATCCAGAGGTAGAATGCCCATGGGTTCAATCCCTGGTACCGCAAAAAACAACACAAAACAAAACAAAAAAAAACTACTCATGCTAGATATAAATTTTCTATATGTATGAAATGTTTTATATATATAATTTTTGTGTTTTCACATTTTGATTTTTAATAAAAATTCATAAAATCTTTAGTTAAAAGTGAATATAGGATCTTTTTCCTTCTCTTTACAAAAGGGAAGTAAAAAATTAGATTTATAGTATTATACAAATTAACATTTAATAGTTTCTTAGAGAAATTTAGGTTGCTTTAAAGGTAAATGTGGAAACTATATTTTTAGTTTGTTTTTATTGAAATCATCACTGTGGAATGGATTGAAGCAGGAATTAAGCTTAAGGGCAGTTTTAAAACTAAGGCAAAAATCCATTAACATAGTTATATTCAGTGTTAGTGTGAATTAACCACACACTGCCTCTCCCCGGTTTTTAGAAACTTCTTAGAGGTAAGTTATCATTTTCATTTTTTTTTTTTTTTAGGAAAAAATATCTATGATACTTTAATCTTTAAAAGCTAATACCTAAGATGGGTGTGGTAATGCATGTTTGTAATCCCAGTACTTGGGAGATGGAGACAGGAGAATCTCAGGTTCATAGCCAGCCTCAGCAAAATGAGGCCCTCTGCAACCTAGTGAGATCATGTTTCAAAATAAAAAATAAAATAGGCTTGGGGATGTAGGTTGGAGATAGAATGACTCTTAGTTCACTCCTCAGTACTAATACCTAAGTAGCTAATACCTAGTTGTGTGTGGTGGAGTTGAATACTGGGGATTGAACCCAAGGGTGTTCTACATCTGACCCACCTCCAACTCTTATTTTATTTTATTTTGAAACAGGGTTTTGCTAAGTTGCTAAAGGCCTCGCTAATTTGCTGAGGCTGGCCTCAAACTTGCGATCGTTCTGTCTCAGTTGCCCAAATATTGGGATTATAGGCCTGAGGCACCATGCCCAGCTAATGCCTAGTTTTATAACTAACATGCCAGCAAAATTACTTTGAAACTTTTTCAAATGCTAGTAAAACTGTCTTGATTTATGAACCCATCTAAATAATAGCATTCCAAATATTAATATGAAATTGTGTTCATGAGAAATTTGGAAGGATGTGAGAATTTTTCACTCATCACTCAAAGTCCTTAGTACTTACTACCCAGATAGATATTTTTCTGTACTTTGGTTTGGAGCTAATCTGATCTCATATCCGGGCGTGGTGGTGCACGCTTGTAATCCCAGCATTCGGGAGGCTGAGACCGGAGGATCCAGGTTCGCAGCCAGCCTCAGCTACCTAGTGAGGCACTCCGCAACTTAGTGAGACTCGGTTTCAAAATAAAGAATAAAAAATAGGACTAGGGGTGTAGCTCAGAGGTAGAATGCCCCTGAGTTCAATCCCCAGTACTAAAAAAATTTTATAAAAAAATAAAAATATTGTATTTTGGAAAAATTTTGTATTTATTATACAATAGAATCTAAAAGATACTTTCTCCCACATAACAATTATTTATAATTTGATATATATCTTTTATACTTTTCCTGTTCACATGTAAACATGTATTTGAAGTATAAGCATCTTTCTTACATTTGAAGATGCTGCAAACTTAAGGATTAATAAAAATTTTGTACCTTAAGGGATTTTACTTTTGAGTATTCTTAGAGAAAGGTGTTTTGATATTAGAAAAAAAAAAAAAAAAGGTGAAATGTGTGTGAGTGTATGTGTGTGTGTGTGTCCATGCCCACATGCACACAATACTGGGAGCTGAACCCAGAGGCATTCTATCTCAGAGCTCCAACCCCAGTCCTATTTTATTTTGAAACAAAGTCTCACCATGTTGCTGAAGACCTTGCTAAGTTGCTGAGGTTGGCTACAAACCTGTGATCCTCCTGTCTCAGCCTCCCAAGCACTGGGATTATAAGAGTTTGCTACCATGCCTGGCTGGTGAAACATTTCTACTCATGTTTTTCACAAATTTCTGCCTCAATCTTGGTCTTGGTTAGTGCCAGTCTAGAGATTTTTTGTACTTGACATCAATTCTTCTTGCACTGATGATACCCATTTGGTGAGAGTAATGTTTCTTTACTGGTATTTTCTTACTACCTGCTTCCAGCCCACTCGATTGCAGTTGTAGCAGCCTCCTACTTGGTCTTTGTATCTCAAGAGCTTCTCACTTTGCCTATCCATGTTTATTCTTACTAAGAGCTTTTATCCTATCACTCTTCTGAGTTTTATCTCAATAACAGAAATATCCACCTTCAGAACACCCAATAGACTATGAGGATTAGCTTCGAACTTTTAGATGAGACCCCAAAGTTTTCTTGCATGAAACTGTATAGTTAATTGGGAAATCTAGACTAAAATGAAATTTCCTACTTTCATTCCCTTTTGCTTCTAATACTAATTGGTATTGAAGTTCCTACTTTGGCCTTCAAAAGTCAACTGTTTTTTGTGTTATAGCAAGGTAAATCCAAGGTAATGTAAGTTGGGAATTATATCTTATGAATAAAGATAGTGCTGCAAAATTATTTTAATTTTTATGTACTATTAAAAAGAATGTTCTCAAAAAAATTAACCATTTCTTCCATATTCTACAGAATTTTATTAGCATGTGTAAAGATTAAAAATTTGAAATCATTTGAGACAGTGAACCCAATTTGAATGCAGTAATTTATTATCATAGGCTTCATTGGGCTATAATTTGACATCAGTTGCTTTGAACATCAATGTATTGGCTTCAGAATTTAGCATATTAATTGATTATGTCTTAATTGATTATGAATTACTATTTTACTCCAATTATAGCTGGCACAAAATCAGTAATAGAACACAAGCAACAAAAAATAGATAAACCTGGACTTCATCAAAATTTAAATCTTTGTATTTTAAAGAATACCATCAAGAAAATGTAGAGACAACCTAAGGAATGGGACAAAACTTTCATAAATCATGTATTTAAGAGTCTTGTATCCAGGGTATATAAGGGATTTATAACTCAGTACCAATTTTAAAATAGGTAAAAGGTGTCCAGGAAGATACTCAAATGCCAAATAGGCACAGGAAAAGATGTTTAACATCAGTAGTCATTAGAAAGTACAGATCAAGCTGAGTGTGGTATGCATGCTTGTAATCCCAGTACTTGGGAGGCTAAGACAGGAGGATCAAAGGTTGGGGACAACCTCAATAATCTAGTGAGACCCTGTTTCAAAATAAAAAATAAAGATTGGGTTTGTAGCTCAGAGATAGAATGCCCCCTGGGTTAAATCTTCAGTAACACTTAAAAAAAAAAAAAGGCAAATCAAAATCATGATAAAATGTCACTCAACACACAGGAAGATAACTGTAACATGAAAGAGAAACGGTAAGCAGGTGTTGATGAGATACAGAAATGGAAACCTTCATAAATTAGTGGTAGACATGTAAAATGGTGTAGCTACTATGTGGGAAGTTGGAGAGTGACTGCTAATGGTATAGGGTTTCTTTTTGAAGTAATGAAAATGTTCTAAAATTAGATTGGGATGATTTCACAATAGCTTTGAATGTATAATGTGGAGGTAGAATCAACATTATGCAGGATAGAGGTCATATTGGATATCAAAGATCAAGGAAATGAGACATGTATAGTTTGTAGTATACTTTATAGTAAATGTAATTTTTAACAATACCTTTTACTATAGATTTTATAAACATGGTACTCTTACCTCTGTGAGTATCATAAACCTGCCTGCTACTTATGTTTTTACAAGGCAAGCTTTGTTATTCTCTCCTGTTCTAAGCTAAATCTGATAGTATATAAAAAGATCCATATAAAATTCAGCTTCATGGTTTTTTTGTTGTTGTTTGTTTTTGTTTTTTGCAGTACTGGGGATTGAACCCTGGGGCATTCTGCCTCCGAGCTTCACCTCCAGCCCTATTTTTCATTCTTTATTTTGAAACAGAGTCTCACTAAGTTGTGGAGGGCATCACTAAGTAGCTGAGGCTGGCCATGAACCCGGATCCTCCTATCGTCCCCCGCGCCGGGCCCTCAACCTCGAGGACCTAATGGAGACGATAATCACGTGTTGCTGGTTCAAGCTTCTTTTATTGTACCCCTCTCTCTCTCTCTCTCTCTCTCTCTCTCTCTCTCTCTCTCTCTCTCTCTCTCTCTCTCTCTGGGACCGAGGACGTTACCCAAGCAGTAACAGTAACAGTAATCATTCTCTTAACCCTGACAGTAAACATCTCTCTGGCCTCAGTCATCTCTCTCCGTAACCATTCCTCGCAATCGTAGCCATCCATCCATCCCTCTAGAGCGAGAGGTGGAGTACTCTTAAAGCCAACCAGGGCTTGAGCCTCAAGGTGCCTGCATACAGCTCTCGCCTGGGAGCATTCTCAGGCCACGGGCTCTGGTGTGCTGGTGCATGCGCTCTAGCGTGGCACAGCCCTAGGATGTTACCACCTGCAGCTGCTCCTGGCACTCTGCCAGGCGCCATCTTAAGACGAGGTCTAGCCGGGCCCAGCTAAGACCCCAACATCCTCCCGTCTCAGCCTCCCAAGTACTGGGATTACAAGCATGGGTCCCCACGCCCTGCTGCTTCATGTGTTTTATACTTGATCTACACTGTTATATGCCCCTTCCAGCCCAATGTTTTCTAATCCCTTCTATTTGATAACAACTTCTCCATCACTTTACAGAATTCACATTTTATTTCCTTTCATTAATTTCTAACCCCTTTCCCCAATTTCTTTTCCTTCCAAAGGTCCTTATCTAGATGTTCTAAGATAAACAGTTTGTGGTTCATATAAGACATACTTCATATTTATATTTTAAAAGATTGTAGAACAGAAGTCAACAAAATGTGTATAAAGAGCTAGCTATAAACATTTTCAGTTTGCAGGCCATATATTTGCTGTTGCAACTTACTTAACTTTACTGTTTTGAGGGTGAAAATAGCCATAACAGCATATAAATGAACAGACAAGGGCCTGATTTGACCCTAAGCAGGCCACATCAAGCCATAGTTTGCCAACCCATGTTTTAAAATTCTTACTTCATATGCTCACTAAATAGACAAAGTGAGATAAGGAAATTTAAGTACAATAAATTTAGGCAAGCCGGGCGTGGTGGCGCACACTTGTAATCCCAGCATTCGGGAGGCTGAGACTGGAGGATCCGGGTTCGAGGCCAGCCTCAGCTACCTAGTGAGACACTCCGCAACTTAGTGAGACCCTATTTCAAAATAAAAAGTAAAAAATAGGGCTGGGGGTATAGCTCGGAGGTAGAATGCCCCTGAGTTCAATCCCCAGTACCGCAAAAAACAAAAAACAAAAAAAAAAATTTAGGCAGTTGTAGCTCCTACTTCCACCACTTAGGAAGATGATTCCATTTCTTCACTGCTTTATCTTTCTTCCAAAGTTATTTCAGGAACAGCACTCAGAACCTAAGCAAATCCCTTTTGAAAATTTACCAAGCTTTATTAAAAATACCAAACTGTACTTAACCACCAAAGACCATGGCACAAGGGTTGAGGTTGTTATTAAGATTAGGTCAGTGTATGTGTGCATAAATATAAAAGTAAATACAAATGTATTATGCATGTATGCATACAGATTATGTTTTGTGTGTGCATATAATTTCATAATACATATGCTATGGAATGCATTTGAATAATCTTTGAAATATCACAATTTATTGAATAGGAATGTGAAAGGACACACGAGTTTAAGATAAACTAGGAAAAAAATACTGGATTGTTTGGCCTTGCAAAAGTAGATAAAGAATTAAGATCAGTATAGCTAGAATCTCCTGCCATTGTATTCTAGATTGTTTTGAGTATTTTACTTTAATCTCATGTTTATTTAGCTTATTTCACTTTAGTTAGATGTTTGTTTGGCTTTTTGAGCATATGATAATTGTTCATGGGTAAAACAAATGTAGTATTGAAACAAAAGCATTATATCATGGCAGTTTGTGAATTGTGTTGCTAATATAGGGAAACATGTAGATTATATACAAAATAATAATTTTATATATCTTTATATATAACCTACATGTTATTTTATTTCAAATAAAATATATTATTTTTAAATAAAAATAAGGAAAATTTGCATTTGCCATATCAGTATTTTACAGATTATTCGATAAAGCAGAATGACCATAACTTATTTAATGAATTTCTTAGAAAAATATAGTATTATTAAGTGGGGAGTTCAAGCAACTCAGGAAAACAAAATGATGTAGTATGCCTCAGAATTTTTAACTATTTTCTTGGAAAGTATTGTGTGCCATGAAGATATAGTTTAAGTGCCTATTTTAGGCATTGGGAACAAAATAGTGAATAAGACAACCTTTGCCCTGCTTAGTGTATATTCTAGAGCAGAGAGAAGGTAATGAACAATTTGCTATTGAGTAATAAAACAGACTTTATAGTACATTAGAAGATAAAAACTGTGGACACATAGAACAGTATAAAGATGTATAATCTTTTTTTTAAAAGAATGCTAATATGAATATTGTCATCTTATTTTTTTTCCTTCAATTTATAGTTCCAATGACAGGATTCACACAGAGAGCAACTATTGATCCAGAACTGAATGAAATACATGTTTTATCTGGTCTTAGCAAAGACAAGGAAAAGAGAGAAGAGAATGTCAGAAATTCATTCTGGATTTATGACATTGTGAGAAATAGTTGGTAAGTACTGTGTGTGCTGCAATCTCAATGTAATAGTTATATAAGATTGTTGGTTTATTTAAAAGATGAGAGAAATGGAAGGTTTATGTTAATTTGAGATGTTCTACATTTAAAGGTCAGTATTTTTTAAAGTCGGTACTTTTTAAAAATCAGTATCATAGGCAAAATGCCTGTGTATATGATAATGCTGAGTGAATGAAATTCTATGTTGTTCTTCAGTTAGATAATTCCTGGTCAGGGAGTCAAGAGAATTGTATTTCAGTCTAGGTTCTGCTATGAAGTAGATATGTAAACTCGAGAACAATGTTTTTTTTTTTTTTTAATGTCCCCAGGTCTAAGTTTTTATAAAGTGAAGAAAAGGTTTGGCTAAAGCAAATTGGGGACACTAATATTTAGTGTTTACAAACTAGGACACCTTGTCACATATTATCTCACAGAACTGGTGCTGCATGGTTTGCTACGGGAAACACTGACCCAGAGGATCCAGCTCTCACTTTCTGTAATTGCTCCATACGTGAATATTCTACAGAACAGAAGCACTTCAAAGAACTTCCTCCATTCCGTAATGGAGAGTAGTGCTCAGCAACTAAAGAATATATTGTTTTCTAAATAGGACATTTTATTTACAGTCAGAAGGAAAGCACTATACTGTGAGTCTTTTTATTGTGAATAAACAGGATTGCAATCCTTTAAACCTTCATGTGTGCTGTTTGGTTTTCACATCATGAGATAAGTTTTCTGAAGTGAGGCATTTGATGTCTATTAAAAGAACTTCAGAACTCAGTTCTAACAAATTCATATTATTTTATGGGAGTTATCAGAACTTTAAGCTTTGATGTGAACAAATATGTAATTTTTTTTTCTAATGGTAATTGGACATTGGCAGTTAGTTTACTTGCTTTATTTATATTAACGTTATGTTTGCTGGTTTGTAGAGTAGAATGCCTTAAAAGCAATGTCTTGCAGGTCTTGTGTCTATAAGAATGATCAGGCTGCAAAGGATAATCCAAGCAAAAGTCTACAGGAGGAAGAACCGTGTCCAAGATTTGCCCACCAGCTTGTTTATGATGAGTTACACAAGGTATACTAACTGCTTTGACCTGTAAATTTTCCATGACTTACAATCTGAAAGAATCCCCAAATAAACCTCTTTCTGATTGTTTTTAAGTGGACTTGAATAAAAAATGTAATACATAGCAGACACTTATTAGAATATGTAGCAGACATTCAGTGTCACTTCTCCCTTCTTTAAGAGAATAAAGATTTTTTTAATAGTTTATAATTCTTGTCACTTTTGCTCTTTTGAAATAGTTATTGGCTGCTTCTGTAGCTCAGTGGTAGTTCTTGCTTAGCATGTGCAAAGTGGGTTCAATTCCCAGTACCACAAAAAATAAATTAATTAATTAGTCAATTAATTAAATTAAAAGGGTGCAATTTTGAGCATTTGGATACCTTGATCCATGATATGAAAAAGAGCAGGTATATAACTTCCTGGTTTTAAGTTTTCCCATTGTTTAAGATGTCATTTTATCTGTATTTTTCCTACATATGAGTGGCCTCTCTTTTATCAGCCTTAAGAAAATGGTCTTCTGAAGTTTTAATGTGACTAATTAGTCAGATTGGTTTCTTTAACTGTTTCTCCTTTAATAGTTTAGTGATTGGACTCATTATATAGAAGCTTATTGACAGAGCTTGATTCTTTCTGTTTAGGCTATAGATGATTAAAAGTCTGTGCTGTGTCATTTGAGAGTTCTAGGTAAACGATACTGTGGGAATGAATAAAAGTCCTTTCTCTTAGATGCTCCAAATTTAAGGGGTTAAATGAATTTCCATATACAGGATAGAAATATCTCTTGTATAATACTATCGAGTATAAATGTTTCAAAATTTCAGGAAATGCTTTAAAGTTTTGTATAAATGTAGAATAACATGAAAACTCTAATAGTTTCACTATTGCATTCTTTTTATATTTCTTTTTTGATATTAATTGAATAATAGAATAATGTTTTTAAAGTTATTTTACAAATTTTATATACCATTTAATACCTGGCATTTAGGTTCAAACAAAATGAGATGGTATTAGTTTATTGTTAACCTTTACTGATTTAATTCAACATGCATGTCAGAGAGTGTTTGTTGTTTGGTGTTACTAAGGACTGAACTCTCCTGTTCTACCGCTGGGTTATACCCCCAACCCTTTTTTTTTTTTTTTTCCTTTTTTTGAATCAGGGTCTTGTTAAATTGCCAAGCTAACCTTGAACCTGTGATCCTCCTGTCTCAGCCTTCCAAATACTGGGATCCCCAGGCTTTGGGATCACAGGCATGTGCCACCGCACCTGACTTGTGTCTGACCTTTTAAAAATATATCATTTGCTAATTTGATCATTGCCTGATTGATAATCCCCATTATTTGTTATCCTCCTTAAACTATATCTTGGATTAGCTTCTTCCTGTTGTTGTTTAGTTTTGTGTCTTCCATGGTCATTTTAATTACGGTAGTACAACTTATTTTAGTATAAAATGTAGTTCAGGAAGATAACTATAGGGCTTTAAAATAAAATGGAAATGGGAAAAATTAAGAGAAGCTTTTGATAAAAAATGTAGTAATTTTTCATTTTTACTTTTTTAAGAGTAAGGCTCAGAGCCGGATGTGGTGATGCACGCTTGTAATCCCAGCATTTGGGAGGCTGAGACCAGAGGATCCGGGTTCGCGGCCAGCCTCAGCTGCTTAGTGAGGCACTCCGCAACTTAGTGAGACCTGGTTTCAAAATAAAGAATAAAAAATAGGGCTGGGGGTATAGCTCGATAGAATGCCCGAGTTCAATCCCCAGTACCACAAAAAAAAAAAAAAGAGTAAGGCTCAGGAGGTTTCCTATTACGCACTGCTACCAAAATGGAGAGATTTTATAGTGGCTTCTATAGTTTCTTGACAATGTATGACTTTTTAAAATCTTGTTTTTGTGTTTATTATAGGTTCATTATTTATTTGGTGGGAATCCAGGAAAATCTTGCTCTCCAAAGATGAGACTTGATGACTTCTGGTCACTGAAGTTGTGTAGACCTTCAAAAGATTACTTACTGAGGCATTGCAAGTACCTTATACGAAAACACAGGTATAAAAATAATTTACTGAAAACTTTTAATTAACATTATTAGCTGTTGTTGATATTACCTAGCTTTGGAGATGTAACATTCTCTTTGCAATTTTAATAAGAAGATAGTGTGAATATTGTGAGAATAATGTATTTTGTAAATGTCCTGTTATAAATGTCCTGTTTACTTATTTTTTTATTTCCTTTTTCAAAGGAAGATACAAAATGAAGATAAATATTGGTGCTCAGTTTTTAAATATAGAGCAAATAAACTTTTGCAAATATTGAAGTAATAGAAAAAAAATTCTGTGAAGGTGATATGCCTATCTTGGAGTAATTCAAGTTCTAATTACTACAAATGAGATCAGCTCTAGATTATTGACATATCCCTAACTGTTCATGACCCTCTTAATAGTGAATGTAGTGCTATAATGGACTGCATAATATCTTTATAGTTTGATGTTTCACAATACAACTTTAAATTATGGCTATAATTTTACATCATTACTTTTACCAGTTAATTGCAAAATCATGTAATTAAATATTTCTTTGTATAATATATCTCCTAGATCATGTTTGCTTTCTAGTCTGAGCAGGTGATAAACAACTAAAAAAATACAGAAAAATGTATCTGTCATTTTGGTTACTGATAGTGTTAGATGGTAATAAAAAGTTGTAGGTTGGGAAGAAAAGGCTAGCCTTTAACATGTGTATGTTTACATATTTTGTATGTTTTTATCATATTTATGTATTTTTATATTGAATTAAATACCTAAAAATCTTTGAGTATGTATAAATTAGATTTGTGTTTCTTTATCATATAATGTTGAATTATTTCTCTTCTTTCACAAGTTGTGCTAAGGCAGGAAGATCACAAGTTTGAGGCCAGCCTGGGGCAATTTAGTGAGACTCTGTCAAAAAGTGAAATGGGCTGGAAATATAGCTCAGTGATAAAGTGTTCCTGGGTTCAATCTCAAATACTCCCCTCCCCCTAAAAAAGGAAAGAAATTATTTGTGTAAAATACCTGCTGAAGTGTCTAGTGCATTACAGATACTTGGTAAGTGGTTGCTGCAGTTGTTGTTTCTGTTACTATTGTTATCACTGACAGAGAAACGGAAACAGTAGTATCTAATTAATGTTAACAATACTTATTAGAAAATGAGACCATACACATTTCATCTTCTGAAGGAATAAGCACCTCCAAGAGAAAATATATTCTACAAATCTAAGCAAGATGATTTTGTACCTATTTTTTTGTTTGTTTGTTTGTTTCTTTTTGTTTTTGTTTTTTGCCATGCTGGGGATGGAACCCAGGGGCATTCTACCTCTGAGCTACACCACCAGTCCTATTTTTTATTCTTTATTCTTTATTTATAGTCTCAGTTGCAGAGGGCCTCACTAAATAGCTGAGGCTGGCTGAGAACCCCGATCCTCCTGTCTCAGCCTCCCAAGTACTGGGATTACAAGCGTGAGCTACCATACCTGGCTTGTATCTGCTTTTGATGAAATACCTTGAGCTCTTTCACAGTTCTGTTATGTAAAATATTTAATATATTCAATTTTGTAATTGATTTAATTCTTGATTGTGGTTTTAAAAGAAGGGTAAGAAGTACTCTCACCTGTTCTCTCACATCTCAACTGCTGGTGGCCACCTGAGTCGCCGTTCCATCTCCAGGGATTCTACATCTACACCGTCTGCGTGGCAGTGTTCTTACTCTGGATTCCCAAAGGAAGTTTTTTAGATATACAGAATAACTCATCTCACATACAACATATTTCCCTTCGAGTCTTAAAGATATTTCTCATGCTTTTTTACAACTCAATAATTATTATTCTTGTTTATATTTTCTAGGTTTGAAGAAAAGGCCCAAATGGATCCCCTTAGTGCTCTGAAGTATTTACAAAATGATCTTTATATAACTGTGGATCATTCAGACCCAGAAGAGACAAAAGAGGTAAAAAATGGTGGCAATAAACCAGAAATTGAGTATTTTTAAATATCTTTCTAATTTGAGTATTTAAAGGAAAATGTCCAGGCGTGGTGGCACACGCTTGTAATCCCAGCATTCGGGAGGCTGAGACCGGAGGATCCGGGTTTGTGGCCAGCCTCAGCTATCTAGTGAGGCACTCTGCAACTTAGTAAGACTCAGTTTCAAAATAAAGAATAAAAAATAGGGCTGGGGGTATAGCTCAGAGGTAGAATGCCCCTGAGTTCAATCCCCAGTACCGCAAAAAAAAAAAAAAAGGAAAATGAACATATCTTAAAAATGGCACAGAACAGGTGAAGTAAAAATGAAAATTCAGGTCATACAGAAAACCCTTGATCCATTCAGAAAAGAATTCTCAGATATAAAGATTTACTTAGACAGTAGTTTTATATTTCAAGAAAAAATATAAATTTTTACTTTTTCCATAGTACCATCGTTCTTTTACTTAAGGTTTATATAATGGTTCTGTTGATACTCAAAATCAAAGAAAAGGAAAGAGGAAAGAAAACTCCCCTTATTGTAGGGAGAGGGTGAAGAGAGTTTGGTAGGGGTAGAATCCTTGCTGCCTTTTTAGGGGGTGGGGACAGTGCTGCGGATGAACCCAGGGTCTCATGCACATTAGGCATGTGCTCTACCACTGAGCTGTGCCCCCAGCCCCTCCTTGCTGCCTTAATGTTTAATTGTATGAATGTTGTAGTGGTAAAGCTTGACTATAAGTTTCTAAATTTATTCATCAATAGTTCCTAAGCTTGAGGAATTGTAGCTGATTATGACTTTCCAGTGTTTTAGTTACATGGGATAAAGTAGCTGTTTCTAAAGATGTCACATTCTTAAGGACATATTTGCTCACCCAGTGTATGACTGCCTGTAGTGACTTTCTTGGTTTTACAGCATCTCTTTTCCTTTAACTTCTGAAAATCTTTTTGTCATTTCTTTCTTTTGCCAGCCATCCTTGCTCATCTAGAAACATCTGAACTGCAGTCTATTTTGCCTTCCTACTCACAAAATTGGTGCTGATGATATGTAGTTCTATTCCTTACATCCATTTATCTTTTAGCTATTACTTTGTTTTGGTTTTATAATAACAATATCTAGCAGTGCTTTTCTGTCTTCAGCATTGATACAGGTTTCAGATTTAATGTCAAATCAATTTCAGGTACCAGGTTCATTGTACTTTCAAAGCAGTGAAGCCTGCATGTCCTCAGACCAAAACAAAGAGATACACTTTCATACTTTCCTGCTGTGAAAATAAGTCCTATTTTTCTTAGTATTGGTTATAATCCTTCACTAGGTAGACAATCAGCAAAACACACTTAGGACCCTCTGTATGGGGATAGTTAATTGTCTTTCATTGAGACTTCAGTCAATTCATGATACTGTTGGAAATAGGGGAAATTTTTGTAGTTTTGCCAAGAAGTAGAATATGTTTTGTTTAATCCATTATGACTTACAACTCTTTATAGTTGTGACTAGAACATTAATGCTAATTTTGTTGAACTGTGCATTTGAAAATTATAAATAGATTTCCGTGTGATTTTTTTCCTTCATGTTCTATATAAAATGGCTATAACTGGGCATAGTCATTTTCCCCTTATTTTTTAAAACCAAACCAAAACAGAATATCTCAAGTAATTTCAGCTGTGTGAGCTCTAAGTAGGCCAAAGAAAATAGACAGTTTGTTCTTAGCTAAGTTAATGGGAAAAATCAGGACAGGGAGGTATCTCAATTCAAACTTAAATTTTGATAGCTAGTTTCTTTTTTTTTTTTTTTTTTTTCCTTTTTTGAGTAGTAATAACTTGGGCTTTGTAAGCTTTGTACTCCCATTCCATTTCCTAAAGCTTAATCAAGCAAGTGTTGTTTAGCCCTAGTTGAAATTAATCAAATGGTATTGTATGGGTTATCACCACAGTCACCTCAGATATTTTCAAAACAGTACCCACACCCAAAGATTCTCCTTTGTCTGCATGTATAACAAAAATAGAAAACACTCTTTTTTGGTTTTGTACTGGGAATTAAGCCTAAGGGGCCTTCTACCTCTGAGCTATACCCCAGCCCTTTTTTTTTTTTTGCGGTACTGGGGATTGAACCCAGGGGCGTTCTACCTCTGAGCTACATCCTCGGGCCTATTTTTTATTCTTTTTTTTGAAATAGGGTCTCACTAAGTTGTGGAGGGCCTCATTAAGTAGCTGAGGGTGGCCTCAAACCTGGATCTTCCGGTCTCAGCCTCCCAAGTACTGGGATTGCAAGCATGCGCCATGACGCCCGACTCCCCCCAGACTTTTCTTTCCTTCCTTCCTTCCCTTCCTTCCTTCCTTCCTTCCTTCTCTCCTGTCCTGTCCTGTCCTGTCTTTTCTTTTCTTTTCTTTTGTGCTAGGGATTGAACCGAAGGGACATTCTGCCATTGAGCTATAACCCCATAGCTTTTTATTTTTTATTTTGAAACAGGGTCTCTAAATTGCTGAGAGTCTCACTAAGGTGATAAGTCTGGCCTTGAACTTGAGATCCTCCTGTCATAGCTCCCAAACATAGTATTACAGTCATGCACTACCACACCCAGCTTGAAAAGCACTCTTGATACTGATAATTATTGGTCTGCAAGGTTATCACATTTTTTAAAAATGTGTGAACAGATTTAACTTTTAAAATGTTTCTTATTTTCAATAATCTTTTTTTAGGAAAGAAATTCCCTGGTGACAAAGTATATATACTTACAGGATGTGTCAGTGATGCAAATAGATCTTCACTTTCACTCTGGGAGGTCATTCTACTCATATAGGAAAGCCTTATTGCTGTTCATTTTCTATAGTAGTTTGTTTTTGTTCTATTTGTTTTACAAACTTCTTATTTTTTAAGTGACTTTTTCATTAACACAAGTATTTTCTGGATTCTATGCATGTGGTTATCATCATGATCATCATCATTGTGTATCATAAGGACAGGGACAGTTGACTACCAGCTATATGCCAAAACATGGTTCTTTGCTTCCTTTAGTCTCCAGGACGTGGGTTCTGAATCAGTGACAAACTTTCAGTAAACCTTATAAATTGTTTTAGAAAAGGCCTGATAAACGGATGCCAAAATCAAGTCTACCATTTTCAGAGGGGACTGCATGATAGGGAAGGATTGAGAAAAACAAAGTTTTAGCCAGTATAGCACATTTTATACTAATTATAATGTACTCCTGTTGAATTTTGGAAGTATTGGTGTCATTCATTTAACAACTGTGTATTGGCAGGCATTCTTGGCATAGGAGACACAATAGCCAACCAAGCAAGATCGATGCCCAGAGGTGTTTTCATTGCTATTGGGGGGAGACAATGAATACATTAAAATAGACAAGTTATATAGTACATTAGAATTTGGGAAGTAGTGTGGGAAAGTAAAGTTATAAGAAGGGTAAAGGAAATAAGAAATATTGGGTAGCTGCATTCCAGATAGGATGATCATAGTAGACCTCAAATAGAAATGAGATGTGTAAAAAGACTTGAAGGCTATGAGAGAGTGATCTGAGCAGAGAATTTGGTGAATGTAGTTGCTGGCAAAGGGAGGGTTAAAACAAAGACCCGAGGGTGGGAGCGTTCTGGAATGGTTTAGGAGAGTGGCAAGGAGGGTGAGAGCGCTCAGACACAAGGTCAGGAGGGAAGAGCAGGTAGGTGTGGGAAGAACAGACCGCAAGTGGCTTCATAGGCCAATCTCACTTTGGCTTTTAACTCCTCCTTTTATCTCATTTTTCCTAACTTTTACTTAGAAACATCTAGAATATTTGTACCATTTAGGACCTTCAAAACACTGTAAATCAGGACATAAAACTTTTTTTTTGCCGTACTGGGGATTGAACCCAGGGGCATTCTATCTCTGAGCTGCACCCCCAGCCCTGTTTTTATTCTTTATTTTGAAACAGGGTCTCACTGAGTTGTGGAGGGCCTCACTAAATAGCTGAGGCTGGCTGCAAACCTGGATCCTCCTATCTCAGCCTCCCAAGTACTGGAATTACAAGCGTGCACCACCACGCTCGGCTTCAGGGCCTACAAATATTAGTGTGATTGATACCTGGAATTTTAAGACTGTAAAATAATTGATGTGGAATCGGTGGTATCAACTGCTCAAGCATTGGGAAGTGCCAAGTACTCCTATGGATAATCTACTCATTTGTCTACTTTTTCATTCCTTTAACTTTCCTCTTTTCTAGCATCTTCATTCAGGATAAATATAATTTTTAAAGTATTTTAATAATTTGTTTATTTACATAGTCTGTTTTAAACTAACTTTGACTAGCCTGGGAATCTGGCCAACATTTACAGTATTATTTCCATTTAAAAAGGCCTTTGAGCCGGGCATGGTGGCGCATGCTTGTAATCCCAGCATTTGGGAGGCTGAGACCAGAGGACCCGGGTTTGCGGCCAGCCTCAGCTACCTAGTGAGGCATTCCGCAACTTAGTGAGACCCTGTTTCAAAATAAAGAATAAAAAATAAGACTAGGGATGTAGTTCGGAGGTAGAATGCCCCTGAGTTCAATCCCCAGTACCGCAAAATATTTAATAAATGAATAAATAGGCCTTTGAGGGCCTGAAATCAGCGAACTACAGTAATACATGCATATCCACGTTCATAGCAGCACAATTCACAGTAGCCAAATTATGGAACCAACCTAGGTGTTCATAACAGATAAATGGGTTACAAAATTTATGGGATATCCACACAATAGAATCCTACTCAGAAAGAAGAACAAAATTACATAATTTGCAGGAAAATAGAAGCACCTGGAGAATATTATGTTAAGTGAAATTAGCCAGTCACAGAAAGTGAAGGGTCATATGTTTTCTCTAATTATGTGGAAGCTAGGGAGTAATTAGGATACCAGAGGGACTCCAGATAATGGAGGAGAAACTTCAGTGGAGCCAGGGAGGTGGTGTAGGGGAAAGAGAGAGAGAAGAGAATGAATGAAGGAGTCACTACCATCGGCTATGTGTGCATATGTGAGAATACCAGTGTCAATCTCAGTACCCTGTATGGGGAAGGGAGAGATGGAGAGGGAGCTGGGGGAAAGCGCACCAAGTGCTGTGTGCATGTATGTCACTATCAACATGATTTACATTATGATGTAAGACTATAATGTGCCAATAAAAGTATTTTTTTAAAAAGGCCTTTGAGTTTTAACTATAATTAATACATGATAGTAGGATACCAATTTACTTTGTAATTTGGAAATGGCCTATGAATGCTTTTTTTTCTCACAGTTTGATTTATACAGCAGAGATATCAAGTAATTTTTACAGTGTTTTACTTTTGAGGTAAGAGTGCATTATACTAAAAAGTCAATAATGGAGCCGGGCGTGGTGGCGCACGCTTGTAATCCCAGCATTCGGGAGGCTGAGACCGGAGGATCCGGGTTCGCGGCCAGCCTCAGCTACCTAGTGAGGCACTCTGCAACTTAGTGAGACTCGGTTTCAAAATAAAGAATAAAAAATAGGGCTGGGGGTATAGCTCGGAGGTAGAATGCCCCTGAGTTCAATCCCC
>PVLC010006139.1:0-46117 GCA_004027655.1 Graphiurus murinus | reverse complement strand
ACTCGGAATGTGCCATTCTTGAGGAAGCATTGTTTATTTTCTTCCAGGAGACTGGGATTGGACCTAAAACTATATTCTAAGTTGAATGGAAATCAGTTTGATTTGAAGCAGTCTTTATGGAACCATCATGTCATATATGATTCATGGTGGCTCTAGTTCTTTTTCTGATGGCTGTCAGCAGAGTCTTAGCTATTCAGAAATGGAAAGATCATTTGTTATATTATTTGAATATCTTATTTGTGTGTAAGAAAACAAGCAGCTGAGATTAATTTACTAAGTGACTAAAAGGAGTTGTTGTCTTGCTGAATATTACATTAGCTGTGTGAACTTGAAAATTAAATGTTTACTAGAGGTTAAGAGGAGGAAAATCCTTTAAATGAACAGTCTCCACCTTTTAAGAATATCATCTACTTTCTAATATTTATCTGGATAATAGTAGTTCATTATTCTCATGCATGCTTAGCATGGAACCTGGTACACAGTACCATAATGTATATGGTATTTGCTGTGTGCCATTCTGTATATTGTACATGTGTTTCTTTCTCCCCGTCATCTACATTTGCACTCAGTTCTCTGATAGTACTTCTAGCTCTCATGGTCTTAATCATTTTAGACTACTTTCTAAAGATCCTTTTAATTTTGACTTTTATCTTATTTTTGTCAAAATTTTAGTGGGTCAGAAGCATCAAAGTCTGAAAAGAGGAGTGGAATTTCTTTAATGTACTAGCAGAGGAAAAAACCTTGCAAGGAAGAGAAGAGACTCTTTCTGCTAAGTGCTTTTCACATAATTGCATTTAATCTGCACAATAGTTTCATGAAGTAAGCAGGATTATTACATATTGTTAACTGAGAATGTTAGAGAGGTACTATCTAAATTCACGCCACTGCCAGGTAGAAGAACTGGGATCACATTAGTATAGTCTCTGGTTTTGAAGCCTGATTTGATTTTGGCTTTTCCACTATACATTGTTGCTGGTGTCAACTAGCTTTTCTGTTCTGTGTTGAGCTTTAAACAGTGGATGAATTTCTTTGTTATCTCTTTTTCACCAGGCTTTTCGGATGTGGATCACACGTATGCTCAAAGAACTCAGCTCTTTGACACCTTAGTAAATTTCTTTCCTGACAGCATGACTCCTCCCAAAGGCAACCTGGTAGACCTCATCACACTCTAACTGCAGAGTCACTGAGCATGGAGACTCAGAGGCCAGGAGCTGCTTTCAGTGTTGGGATTGCAACCTGTTGGCTGAGGTGAAGCTGCAGTGGTAAAGGACTGCGCCACAGTTTCGAAGGGATCTTTACCGTCACGCGTTTGAACCCTCTTCCTTTATACTTGACCTCAACCCCCTTTTCCTCATCGTATTCCTAAAGTAGGCTAATAAAGTGAAATTGGTATACTTTCCATTTAAATATATATATTTTTTCTTACTTTAACTTTTAAGAATTAATGAGTATAAGAGAAAAAATTAGGCAGTTTACTCTTTTTTATTTTTCTTTCTTTTTTTTTTTTTTTTAAATTGGGGGAATAGCACTATTAGCAGATTCAGTGCTACAAGAATTTCATATTTTGTTGTTGGATTTTTGGCCTTTACTTCTTTCTCCTCCTTTCACTTTACCTCACATTGTGCAACTGCTTGTAAGTGGTGTCATTAGTTCACCTCTCTATTCGTAACAGGTGTAAGAGTTCTGTAGGACAGTTGATGTACGTTAAGGTGATATACGTGTCTGTGTTGGCTTCTTGTATTACATTAAACAGTAGACAGGATAGAGGGCTCAAATTTGCACTTCTTGCCATAGAACTAAAAATTGAAACCCAAGATTGATCCAGACACCCTACCAGAGATTGGTATATAATATTTCTGTAATGATGTATTTTATAGTGAATATTAAATAGCATTTCACTTTGAGTCATAGGAACCTAAAACTGAGAAGATTATAGTTGAGAAACTTTAAGAGCCATTCTGAAGATGACCAGCAGGAGAGATCCAGTGGTGATTAATATGCTCATTGAAATCTTTTTAGCAATTTCAAGAGAAAATGACTCTTCCCTCTGGTAGAGCTATGCAGAACCAGGGTTCTCATTTCTCCCTTGTGCTCTTTGTAGCAGTTTCCTTTGTGTGTGTGTTGGGGGTGGGGGGGTGGGTCCAGACCTGCACTTTCATTTTTTTCCCATATGTCTCCCTGCATCTACTTCTCAATACTGATATTTTGCAGTGTAATGGTTTGTGATTGTCCACTGAAATACAAACGACAACCACTTCATTGCACACACAGACCAGGCTTTAACAGAAAGAAAAGTATAACAGATGAGCGTTTCCATGGTTCCATTTTTGTGTATGTGAGAATGGAAGTTATATCTTCCTGTGAAGTGCTGTGGAATATAATATGAGAAATCTACATCTAGCTTGTGCTCGCATTTGCTCAAAAAGTGTGCTTTATTCAACTTCTGCCTGCCGTGCTGGAAGTAGACAGTAGAGTGTCCATGTGTCCACTGTTGGGAGTGAATGACTTTATGGAATTATGTTCCTGAGTAGCAAGATGAGGCCTCACCAGAGAGAAGAAATTGACCTGCACTTTCAAGAAGTGTCATATATACAAACGAGACTTTAAGATGTGTTTTCATTCTGTCTTTATTACATGTCTTCTTTTGGGAATGAACAGAAATATATTTTTGCTAGTTCTAGGCTTGAATCATGGGCTTCTTGGCTTTCGAATATCCCAAGCAATTAATAGTGATTTATTAAACATTTACATCTGTATCTTATCTTGTGAAAAGTATACTATATAATTCAGCAAGTACCAAATTATGTAGATGCAGAATAACCAATTGACTATACAATTGAGTAAATTTATTCTATTTGCAAAATTGTACAGTTTCATAGAATTACCCTGAATGGCAGTTAAGAGAATAAAATATTAATATCACTAATATTATAGCCTGTTAGATCTTATTTTGTTGAGACTAATACAAATCAGAAAGTCATCAAAGAAGAACTTTAACTTGATAAGATTGCCAAAATTTAAAAGCTATAGTTTGGTTATTGTGAATTCTGGCACTTTAAAAACATTGACCAAATGAAATTCTGTTGCCCTCCACCATTTATTTTTACAGTGCCTTTTTTGTAATTTTTTTCCCAACAGTTCATTAGACTCCATATTATTTGGAGAAAACTTAGTTCTTTGTTTTCAGTGACTTTGTTTTTAGTTAACCCTACTTTTCTCTGGCTTTTTTTTTTTTTCTTAATATATGCCTGTTTAAATTTTATCTTTCCTCACTTCATTTAGGTGGATTTTTTTCCTTTTCATTTCTAGAATTTTTTTTCCACTACCATGTTTAAATGGGGTGAAATCATGGTGAACCACTTAGTGTTACTTATGTGAGATGAACTTACTGAGGGAGGTAATTGACTAGATAAGTTAGAATCTGTAGCTCACAGGTTTGGTGGAGCATTGCTAGGAATGACTGCAGAGAATGTAGGACATTGTCTATCCATGACCAAGACTGACACGTTACTCACACCGCTTCACATCAGAACCCTGTTGGAATGAGGAGCTGCGTGTAGAATTCCAAGAATTCTAGCACTTTTTTTAGTTTAAACAATCAAATTTAGTATTCAGGTAGCCAAATAATGTGTGCTTTATTACTTAAAAATCCTTTCATTCTAGCTTAGTGAAATCCAAAGTGAAATACCTGGCTGATGATTTAGCCACATTAATTAGTGGTATACGATTTGCTCAGTTTTATCTCTAGCTTCAACCTCATTCCCATTTCTGTTTTCTACAGCTAAATATATGATTTTCAACCACAAATAAACTAAGTCTCCAATATTATTTTCATGCTTATATTTCATGAGAAATCATTTCATTTGCAAATACTTCTCAAATGTATTTCTATTTTATTTTGTGAAATTATAGAAACCTCACATAGCCAGCTTGATTAATTCAGAGTATATCACTCTCTTATTCAAGAAGCAAAGGAATTCAGAATGCCTACCTAAGGTTATCTTCATAGATGTGATTTTCATTTATATGAAAACTGTCCATGTCTAATAAGTAAAAACTGATATAAAACATTAGAAAGTTAAGTCACTAGCTTGTTAGATTTGAGATGCAGTGAAATAAGCTTGTAAAACTGAAATTTTTTTAGTGAAATACATTGTATATTTTATAGAAATGGTTGGCACCTGTCATTCCAGTGGATCTCTTCACAACTGTCTTAAGAGTGTTGTCATACCTATAATCCCATCTACCTGGGAGAGTGACACAGGAGGATCACAAGTTGATTAGAAGAGATCCTTTCCCAAAAAAAATATTTTTTTTTTGTTTTTTTTAGGGGGAGGTATTGGGATTGAACCCCAGGGACATTCTGTCTCTGGCATACATCCCCTGCCCTATTTTGTTTTTATTTTAAAACAGGCTCTCAGCCGGGCATGGTGGCACACGCTTGTAATCCCAGCATTTGGGAGGCTGAGACCGGAGGATCCGGGTTCTCGGCCAGCCTCAGCTACCTAGTGAGGCACTCCGCAACTTAGTGAGACCCGGTTTCAGAATAAAGAATAAAAAATAGGGCTGGGGGTGTAGCTCAGAATGCCCCTGGGTTCAATCCCCAGTACCTCAAAAAAATAAAAAATAAAACAGGCTCTCACTAGGTTGAGGAGAACCTTACTACTTGCTGAGGCTGTCCTTGAACCTGTAATCCTCTTGTCTCAGCCTCCCAAGTACTGGGATTATAGGCATTGCACCACCATGCCCAGCTTCAAAATAATTTTTTTTTTTTTTTTTAAGGATTGAATATAAACCTCAGAAGTAGAATACTTCTGGGTTCAATCCTCAGCATTGAAAAAAAAAAAAAAAAAAGTTTTATTTCATAAAACAGGATTTTAAAATCTAACCTGGAAATAAAAACTAGCTTGAGGCACATGATACCTAGTGATCGGAAAGCACTTAGAATTATGTTCCTGCTTATAGTCCCTGAGTTATATTCAATTTCATGGTAATTACACAAAGAACTTACCCTATAATTATTCTTAACACTACACAGAATTCATTGTGGGTCATTTGATTATTTCTTGAAAGTTGCATGAAAACCTGAGCTGGTTGAACATTGCACAATGGTTGAGAATTACAGTTTGAGGTGATTTCTATGGAAAGGGATCATGACAGTGTATACTCTAAATAAAATCATGCGGTTATTTAAAAAATATGTTCTTCCTAACATTTTTCTTAAAAGTTCTTGTTCATCCACAATCTCATCCCCTTGTTGAAACTCACCTGAATTTTCACCAGGTTTTAACTGATCTAGGATGTGTAATCTGCCCCAGAAAAAGTCAATAGTTGGATGAGTATATAGAGGGGTCTGCATATGACAATACTTTCAAATTAAATCTTTGGGTTCTTTAATGCAAAGATATTTGTTTCCCATGTCAGAAAAATAACATTATTATTGTGGGTTTTGAATGTGGATTATGTCTCCATGTGATTTGTATTAATTCTGAATGACTTGGCTGTTCAGAACTTCTAGTGTAGAGGTGTGTCAGTTAAAGGTCAGAGCTTCCAAGTTTGTAGAAATACTGTGGAATTGACTAGCTTAGCTGAATGGCATTACTGTAGTTTGTTTAGATGTGGGACTCATGAGTCAATTGATTTCTCTACCAAATGTTCTTTTTGTTTTTCTTAATAAATGCTACAGATTCTATTTATACATGATTTTTAACCTTGAATACTCACCAAATACTGTGAATTGTGTTTCCATTTATATTTCTTAGTTAATTTAACTTAACTCTTGGTTTTTGGCCAAAGAGGTCAAAATCATCTTGAGGAATACATACACTGTTATCATTTTTTTATGAAAGAGAATAGTGAAATTTAAAATGTATATCATTTAAAAAGTAATAACATTTAAATATTGCTATAAAAATGTGTCATTTTCATTGGGGGATAATAATAATGGCTGTGACAGCTCATGGTGGAGCCTGTGCTGGCTTCTTTTCCTTGCTCTAGGAATTATTTTCAAAGAAATATTGGTAGAGTTTAAGTTTATAAAAGAACTCATAGAATTCAGCATACCAGGATTTCTGGCTACTCTTTTTTTTTTTTGGATACTGGGGATTGAACCTAGGGGCATTCTACCTCTGATCCACACCCCAGCCCTTTTTATTTTTTATTTTGAAACAGGGTTTCTCTAAGTTGCTTAGGGTCTGGCTGAATTGTCAAAGCTGCCTTGGCCTTATGATCCTTCTTGTCTCAGGTTCCCAAGTACTGGGATTATAGGTGTGCACCACCTTTGCCCAGCTCTATCTTTTATTTTCATTGGTTTGTTCATTTTGGGGGTTGTTTTGTTTTGTTTTTGCCTTTTTCTTTTCTGCTACCACCTCCCAGGAGTAGTGTTGATTTTCTGCTGAAGTTGAAACTTGTTTTAAGAATTGATTCTCAATTTCTGATACAGTTGATATTAGGAGTATCTTTAATTGGCATGAGATGTTTGGTATCCATTTTTTCCCTGAAATAAAAATAATGCAGCTGTATAAATGTTTCTTCCCCTCAAGAATATGGGTTTAGATCGAGTTCCAACTGACTAAATTTCATTCCCAGTCATACAGCTAGTGATGAAATCACCTGACAGTAGCTTCTGTAGTCCTTAACCTAAGGAGTCATTCAGATTACAGCATGTTAGATTTTCTCGTGCTGAAGTAAGACGGGCCCTCGTGGGAAACTCTCCTTATCTACCTTTTTCTGTCAGATAGGACTCTTAAAGTTACAGATCTTGAACTGGGTCCTTAACACAAGACAATAGGATGATTCTAGTTTAACTTCTACATTAGAGTTATCATTTGGAAATTAGGTTTGTTAACATATCATCATGTCCCCCAAAACTGTCAAGCTTGCTTGGAAACAATTTTATATTCATGAGAACTGTAGAGTCAACAACAAAAAAGGTGGTGAGAAAGGGGGATGTTTGATAGGGATGGAGACCAGTGCTGAGAAATCACTTACAATTATGGAATCTTATGTCTTCCTTTTTATTTGCTCTTCAGGCAGCCTCAGTCACCTATTACACATTTGTGTGCAATGTCCTATTTTACCTATCCAGCGCATTTTGACTTGGAAGTACTGAACCTCAGGAATAGAGCTGGAGACGAGAATAAAGATACTGGAAAATAAAAAATGGGAGCTTTTTGCTTTTAAGTTTAAAGGTTCAAAAATACAAGGAAGACAGAAAGCTCTTCATTTTTAACCCTGAATAATTTTATTAATACAATATTGGGAGAAGGACTATCAGAGGAATTAAAGCTCATATTTCTAGAATATTCAGTTACTCTGAATAGTATTTAGAAAAATAGCAAGTCTTTGTTAAACAGTTACCTTTCTCTCCTTCTCCCAAATAGTTGTTAGAGACCTTAAAACAGAAAACACAGTGTAATGAGCTCTAGGTCTTAAACTTAGGTGAACAGTTTCTTAGGTACAGCCAGATCCTTGAAGGATCCAGAGGGAAAACCAGCAACAAAACATGTTAACATGCGGTGGTTGAGCTCCCAAAGGGCTCGAGTATTCGTCCTGCAGCTGGCTCTGGACCATCCGGATGCTGGCATTCCCAGCACTGAGTTTAGATATCTGAGCTGGCTGCCACACAAACAGCAACTTGAGGAGATGTTGTTTGTCAGTTTCATTCACTACTTAATGCCTGCCAAAGTGATAGGCAGGAAGGAGAAGCAATTTGTGTCATACACGGAACAGGCCTGTGTGCATGGTTGAGGAGTTGCTCAAGTAGTCACTTTTGAGATTTCTCTCTCTCCTTTGTTAGCAAATCTCAAGAAAGTCTTCCTTTCAGTTTAGCTAGTGGCATTCTGTTGATATTCATTTAGTACGCTTCTAAAGTAAGAAAATTACCATTTCATGTATAATTTATTACCCACATAGAATTGAACAGACATTAGTTTTCATGCCTTAAAATTAATCAGGCTGGGTATGGTGGTGCACACTTGTAATGTCAGTACTTGGGAGGCTGAGACAGGAGGATTGAAAGTTTGCAGCCAGCCTCAGCAACTTAGTGAGGTTCTCAGCAACTCAGTGAGACCCTCTTTCCAGATAAAAAGTAAAATAGGTCCAGGAGTGTAGCCCAGAGGTAGAAGGCCCTTGGGTTCCGTCCCCAGTACCAAAAAAAAAAAAAAATTTTTAATTAATTAATTAATCATATATAATCCCAGGGATCTCTATTCTGCTTTGCCAAAAATACATGAGTCCTGAACATTAGACGTATTTAATAATTTTGGTTTATTCTTTAGATCTTCTCCATGTCTGTAAAGTGGTTGATTAAATTAAAGAAAGTATCTAGAATAAATCACAGCTGGCAAAGCTTTATAAATTTAGTTGAAACAAAAGAGAGGATCGTAAAGTATCAGGGCTACATCAACATATATTTGCAAGTGTCTTGTAATTACTATATATACCGTATTTTGTTTGTTTTTGTGGTGCTGGTGAAACAACCCAGGGCTTCCCACATGCTAGGCAAACTGCTGTGCCACTGAACTACTCCCCAGCCCTTTATTTCCCTTCTTTAGATGAAGGGTATCACTGAGGGGAGAGATGGAGCTTAACATTTTAAGCTTGCCTACTTTAGGAGTCCTAGGGTACTTCTACTTTTGTAAAGCTGGGATTACCTTTATATATACTTGTGCTTATATATGCTTGCTATACTTGTGAAAGCACTAAATACAAAGTTATAAGACATAGGGAAGTAATTGTCAACCCAACCCTAAATTCAATAATAGGATATCAAAATCTAAAATTTGGGGTTAAATATGAGTAGTCTTCTATGGGGGAAGACTTTTTTTTTTTTTTTTTTTAAGTCATGTACTTGATATCCTCGAGATTTTTATTTTCCCCCCAGAAAAATGATTCTGGTGACTGACCAGTTGTAAATGCTTCTTCCTCAATTGTAAACCTTCCATTTAGAAAAATAAAACTGGATTTTCCTTCCTACCTTAGCATTGCATTTAGCCTGGGCAAGAGATGTGATTGTGTTATTCTTTAAGCCAGCATACTTTTTTGACCTGTATGAAATGTCTTTTGAAGTGAATTAAATTAGATTATATAGAATTGTCTTTTTTTTTTTATATAACCTTCAGCTCAATTTGCAAAATACTGTGAGATTTTTTGTGAGTAGGTTTCTTTGTGGATATATGTGTTGTGTGTGTATGTATATATATTTCTTCTTTCTTTTTGGAAGTACTACTTCCCTTATCACTACTCCAAAAGCTATTTACAGTTGAATCTTCACTCTCAGAAGAAAAATACAGGAAAGCTAAGCAGAGGACTTCTTTATTGTCTTAGTCTTAGGAACAAACAGTATTACATCTTTCGAAAATGACATATTTCTAAGCAGCTTGGGAAAGATGTTAGAAATTTTTTTAAGTCAGCTCTTTTACTTTTATAAATTACAAGTCCTTGGCCAGAAATTAAGATCCCTCTGATGGAAAAAGCTCTTCAAAACCACAGTTGAACTGGAGATGAAGTAGAGAAGGAAGATAGTTCCTTGTCTTTGCAGACCTGCCTCTCAGTGCTGCAGGAGGATCCTTCTCTGTGAGGACATCTCCTGGGCCCAGCTCGCTCATTTGAAAGTTGGAGCATGTTACACAACATTTATGGGGCTTTAGTAATGTTTATTGGATCTTATGATTATAAAATGCTTATTGCAGAAAGTTAGAAAATTGCTAAGTGTAAAGAAGGAAGGCCCTTATTAATTAATTGATGAGTCTTACTCATTTTCTTTTTCCTGAGTTTTTTCCATTACCCAAAATGGTAAAGGCCAGAAAAGATTAAAAAAAAAAAATGTTAACAGAGTCATTCTCGTTGTCTTCTACCACATTGTATGCAGGAGGCCCAGGTTGCTGGTGTATGCCCCACCCTTACTTTTTTCCTTAGTTATTACTCTTTTCTGAGTAGTATAAAAATAATTATGTTGATCTCTTTAAGCCTGGACTATGGATGTGAGATGCTACCCATCAACTGTGGAGAGCTGCCTTTTTTGGGTCATGGCAACTTCATTCCTAAGACTCATTTGAATTTCTAAGCCCTTAGGTACCACATTAAAGGCATACGGAGCCTATTCACACCATGAGGAGCCTTCTGTTTGTGATGCACTTCTTTATCTGGCCATAATTAAACCCACACTCAAAAAGGATAAGGTGCTTTTTCAAAGGCCAAAGGCAAAGCAGAACAAAAGGAATACAGGCAAGATGAACATAAACTTAAGGAGTATGTGAAACAGGAGTTCCTTACTATGCTTAAACAAATAGCTCTCAAAAAAATTGTATTGGTCTGCACACCAGCTGACATCAAGTTTTGCACCTCATTAATATTTCAGATGAGATTTCTTCTGTCAGTGCATGTAGGGGAAATCTACATTGTTGGGTTCTCCTCGTTCCTTTACACTCTCTTCTGTAAACAGAAATCACGAGGACCTGAAAGGCTGGCAAGAGACCTCTCCTAACACCATCAATGTTTTAACTTACTGTGGGACTATATTGTATTCTGGTCTTCCCGTCCCCATGATAATCCTCTTTGGTTTACCTTTCGTCTGATACATAGGGATGTTTGGGAATTTTTTTTTTTTTTTCTTAGTACAAGTAATTTTCTGATCCCAGGTTTGGTACATATGTTATCTCTACTTTGTGAATAAATAAATGAGTGATCGCTAAACAATCGCAATTGTAGACTTCTGTTGTATGTATGTACATATGGAGAAAGAATGTATTTTGTTCATTTTCTTAATAAAAAGTTATATATGGACACTATAAGATGTCTTGTGTTAGCCAAAACTACATTGGAGCCAACCTTTAAAATGTATATGTGTATTAGAATTGCTATATTTTCCCCTCAAAACGGTGAGTTTTATTCCTCTTCCAGAGTCAGAGAATGATACACTGTAGAAGGGCTTTGGGATGTTTTCCTTTGAGACTGCTCAAATAAAGAAGTACTGCTCAGACTCACAGAGAGCTGGGGGAAGTTTCCATTTTTAAAGAACTCTGGCTAATTATTTCATGAAATGTTTTCTGCTATTAATCACCAGTCTTATTTTATATGTATTGTGAATTGGACTTGTTTCCCAAGTTTTCTTTCAGGGGGACATACTCATACCAGTTAGGTACTAGAAGAAGAAACTAAATTAAAATACCAGGGGGATCTGGTCATCTCATCTGCTTCACAGGTTCTTGGCTCTATAATGCAGTGTTCTGGAGTAGTGAGTTGTCTGCTACTTATTCAGAATAGGGACCGTATCTTACTGCATAGCTTTCATTTCTAGGGTGTGCTGTGAGTATGGCTCGGAAGTAACAATTGTGTTCTAAAAACAGGAAAACATGAGGTGCAATGATAAGGTAAGGAATTGGCCTATCCTTGATTAATTCTCCCAAAGAACCAGAACTGACTTGTAGGGGTCAAAACATAGGACCTGACCCTTGACGAATTTTTCAGTCTTCTGGCGAGAAGAGAGCGGGAGACAGAGGTTTGCTGCTGAGCACAGCTGAGGAGCCAGCTGCCCACGTCCAGTGACGTGCAGGCTGGAAGTTGCTACTTTATGGTCACTTCTGCCCATACATAACAGTGATGACCACAGAGTTCATAGAAATTAGAGAAAAAATGCTGTCCTTGTCAATGAAGGCAACCTTCTTTAACCCCTCAGATTCTGCGGTTCTGACTGGAAAGACCAGCTGACGATGGCTCTGGGGCCTGTGCTAGACCTAGGAGAAGTTCACCAGTCGATGGGTTTTCTGTTCACCACAAATTGTATCACCTTCCTTTGCCTGCTGCATGGCTGAGACAGAGAAAAGGAGGAGTGGAGATTTGGGGCTTGCGGCAGAGCTTGGTGCTTGGGAGTTATCTGACCATTCCTTCTCTGTGCGTCTCCAGTATCCACAGGAGAATGTTTTCCTGCAGGGCCTTCATCCAGGAAAAGCAGGAGCTGTCAGTCAATGGCATCGTCATTACAGGAAAGAGAAAAACTAGGCAAAAGTGGTCTGGCCAGCACTCAAGTTTTGTGTGTATGTGTGGGAGGGGGCTACTGGGGATCAAACCCAGGGGCATTCTACCTCTGAGCTACACTCCCAGCCCTATTTTTATTTTGAAGCAAGGTCTCAGTTTTGTGTGTAGGGAGAGGGGAATGAATGGATGCTGCTGAGTTCCTGAGGCTGGCTATAAACCTGCGATCCTCCTGTCTTGACTCCCCAAGTACTGGGATTACAAGCATGCACCCCCACACCAGGCTTTATTAGTAAGTTTTGATCACTGACAAAACCCAACAGGTTGCTGAGGGTGCTTCACAGTACGCACAGCACACACACTGCAGCTTCCCATGGACGTGCAGGCCAGCCAGGAATCCTGCATCTCCACACCCACTGCCGACTTCCATGGCCGGGTTGAGCAGCCTCAACTAATCAAGTATCAGCAGCAGATCCCCTTTGCTAGAGTTCTGCTGACTGTTAATCTGTAAAATGCCAAGATCTTTGAGAAGTGCTACCTCAGTATGTATCACTGGTATTCATTAGAGTAGCCAGAGTTATTCCTTATTGTGCTTTTCTTCCATGGGGTACAGAAGAAGTGAGTAGTTTGGGACAGAGCTCGTAAAATGGCAAGGTTGCAAGTGACCCAAGGGGCATAACATTTAAAGTGCCAACCAAGAGCACCTCTTGATGGGCAGGGAGCAGGGTCAGTGACCTATTCAGGAAGAGAATGGAGTCTTAGATCTAATTTGTGGCCATGATAAACTGTGAGTCACTGTTAGAACAGTGCCCGCGCAGGGCCAGAGTCCTGTGGGAGTTCCTGGCATTGGGAATATTTCGGTATTCTTGGCACATTCTTGAAGTTAACCTCGGAATACCTCAGGCCCACCCTTTAGGGATGTTTGCCACTTTTCAGAACTCTCAGATGAAAGGAAAATCATATAGTTACTGGAATGCAAGCATGAATTTTTTTTTTTTTTTTTTTTTTGGTACTGGGGATTGAACTCGGATATTCTACCTCCGAGCTATACCCCCAGCCCTATTTTTTATTCTTTATTTTGAAGCAGGGTCTCACTAAGTTGCGGAGTGCCTCACTAGGTAGCTGAAGCTGGCCTTGAACCTGTATTCTCTGGTCTCAGCCTCCCAAATGCTGGGATTACAAGTGTGCGCCGCCACACCTGGCTATGAATGTAGTGTTAAGAATATAGGGAGCTGGGCGTGGTGGCGCACGCTTGTAATCCCAGCATTCGGGAGGCTGAGACCGGAGGATTCGGGTTTGCGGCCAGCCTCAGCTACCTAGTGAGGCACTCCGCAACTTAGTGAGACTCAGTTTCAAAATAAAGAATAAAAAATAGGTCTGGGGGTATAGCTCAGAGGTAGAATGCCCCTGAGTTCAATCCCCAGTACCGCAAAAAAAAAAAAAAAAAAAGAATATAGGACTGAAGAGAGAGAAGATGGGTGTCTAGGCCTAAGGTTGCCATTTAAATGGCTGCATATACCCTAAGAGAATGCTTACTCTCTGCACCTGGTTTGGTTCTGTAGTGGGGACAGCTTCCTGTAAGCTGTGAGAAAATGCTTTGTAATGGATATGGTGGCACAAGCTTGTAATCCCAGTACTTGGGAGGCTGAAACAAAAGGATCACAGGTTCAAAGCCAGCCTCAGCAGCTCAGTGAGGCAGTTTCCAAATATAAAATAAAATAGGGCTAGAGGTATAGTTCAGAGGTAGAACACCCCTGGGTTCTATCCCCAGCAACACACACACACACACACACGGAGAAAGAAAAGGTAAACTGTACAGTGGATATTTTTGTTTAGCAACCAAGAGTGTGGACCAAATCTACCTGATAGCTGTGTGCCTGCTAACCATCCTGGGAGTTGAGAGGAACCAGAGTCCTTCCCTGAACCTCCACTACATACCTGGAGGAAAGACAGGCAGAACCCTTTCCCTTTGGTGACAAGTAAATAGGTCCTTTACTGGGCAGAAATGGCCACCATGGAGCTTGTTTTTTATATTTTTATCTGTGCTTGTCTCTTGGCCAGTGTTTTCAAACCTGATCTGGGCTCAGCCGCCACCAGGGGATCTCGGTGGTAGTGACTCACAGTTGCATGTGAGGCAAACTTAGAGGAGGAAGAGATCGATTTCTATAGAACGGGGCCTTGGGGGGAAAGGAGGCCCACTTGGTTACATCCATACGACAGCCTGAGGTGGTGTGGAGGACCAGCGCCTCCTCCAGGGAGCTTCCCCTCTGCTTCTCCCCCTCTGTCCCCCCCTCAGTTCCCACGTGGGAGCAAGCTAGGGGAGTCACCTGATGTCCTCAGTTGCTTCAGTGGTGACACTACACAGCTGAGGAATTCAAGCCAATCACAGCAAAATACTAGGGCCTGAACCAGCTTACATAAAAGCATTTTAATTGACAGTATACAGTTTTCCAAAATATATTTTTGTAAGAAAATGTAATAATTAACTATAGTCTTTACAAACAAGTTTCTCAATAAATTCCAGTGTACTTCAGACCCCTGTCCACTAAGATACGTGCTCCCCAGTCTCCTGGGCAAACTGTTTAACATTCACTAATAACAGCAAAGAACCCACAAAATAGTAATCCCCTTCCACTCAGCTCGTGACAGTGACAAAAGTTAGAGGTGGTTTCATGCTTCCCGCTCCGCCTGCCCCTCGGGTCTCCTTAGTCTGCTAGCAGAAGTTCCATAAGGGACAGCTCACTCAAAGCTGTCTTGACAGAAAAAAATCGCTTATTTACATCTTAGACCTAAATGTCTCTGAAGAAGTGTAACAGACCAGCGGGACCCTACTTATGCCAGGGCCCTCCCTAGCCTTGCTGGGTAACTTAGGGGATAGGAATGGTGTCCTTGGTGTCATCTTGGTGCCTGTGAGTGGCAGGCCTTCGTTCCCTGATTCTGTGGGAGGCACACAGTCTGTAGACCCAGGTTTTAATCCTGTTTCTGTCACTGACCATGTGATTTTGACCAAATCATTTTACCTTTGTGGACTTCAGTAGGAAAAGATTGGACTACATGTTCTGTAGAAAAGGATTGGACTATATCTCTATTTTCTTTTTCTTCCTCTATAGAAAAAGATTGGGCTAGATCTCTATATTTCTGTCCCTGTGATCAGAGTGTCACTTTCCAACCAGTGTGCACCCACTCCAGCCCTCACTGGAATAGGACTGAGACTTGGCAGGGGAAAAGGGGGAGTGATCATATTTTAAAATAAAAATGTCCAATTGGCAACACACATACTCTGTCACCAACCTGTCTCATCTTTTTTGTTACAAACATTCCAACAAAAACTTGCCTTTTTTTAGTAAGACAGACATTTACATTCTTGTTCAGAGAGGAAAAAACGCTGAGCCATTTCCCCTCGCTAACAAATATTTTTTCTAGGTATATTCACTTAAAGCAGTGCAGGATAGATTAACATGTGGTTGTTTTGTATTTACACTGTCAAAAATATGTATATCTATATATCAGATCAAACTTGTTCTTCAAAGTTTCTCCAGTATGTTGTCAAAAAAAAAAAAAAAAGAGATAAAACTCAAGAAGTGGTTTAAATAAACCTGTAGCTTTCTCAGTCGAGAAGGGGGAAACTCGTGTCTACTGGATTAAACCCGTGTTCTGTGTTACAGTGCAGGCTGTTCTGTACTTCCTCTACGCACATGGCTCTTTCTCTCTGTACCCATGTGACAGCACACTGCACACTGGGTTTCGTCCATTTGGTCATCAGACCCACAGTTTTTGTGGCTTGGGGATCATTGGAGTCCTGGGTTTTGCAGCTGGGAGAAGCCACGGTTTATACTGAAATAAAGAGCTCCTAACTTCTCTTTGGTACAAATGTTCAAAGTCTTGCTGACTCCCTGGTGTTCTTACCCCTCCTTGGCCCCAGAACCTGAATTACAGATGGCACTGAGAACCCACTAAAGGTGTAGGAAGATGACCTTTACAGATGTTGGCAATGTGGCCTGTTGACACACATGTCCCGGCAACAAGAGCAAGCTAAGGCCAGGTATCAGATCCTGAAGTTGCACTAAAAGGAGCACGATTTGGATGCACATAAATAAGGAACCTCTGAATCAGCCCAGAGCCTCCCTACGTTCTCCCTGGACAGAGCCATGCTCATTGCTCCTCACCAGGCATAAGTTCTGCCCTGCCCTCTAGTCCTTCACTGTCTCCAAGAGGCCTTGGGGCTGCATCCTCTGATCAGCTTACAGAAGCAGTATGTGCTGTCTCTGTCAAATGCCCTGGCTGATGAATATGATCAGAATGAGCAAAGGAGCAATAATCCAGTCTGGCCTCTTACACAGAGGCCATGACCAAAACCCAGGGGGTGGAGAGGACCATAGTTCTGCTGGGCAGGAAAGAAGCAAGCACACCTCTCTGCAGTAACAAGGTTTCCTCTAATTCTTCTCAACTGCCACTGTCCTCTGTCCTGCCCACCTCCAGATGCTAGAGAATCCTGGCTAGTCTAGCATCCCTCTAGCTCTTGGGAAACCCGCTAGGGGCTCTGGATCCCCTGGACTTCCTTGTTCCCTAGGACACCAAATGTCTACAGGCTGTGAGGAAGGAATCAGAAAGCCAGCAAAGGACACAGATCTTCCCCCTGCTTCCCTACTTGTTTTTTTTTTTTTTTTTTTTTTTTTAATTGTTTCAAAACAGATAAAAGATCCCAGGTTACTTATGCCCAGGAATAGACAGACCATGTCGGAAGTTCAAAATTCCATGGCAGGATTCCTGCTTGTCAGAGAACCAGACAGCACATCACCATGCCCCGTCCCTGGGAGCCTTCTATAAGGCAGATAACTGCTGAGCCTACAAAAACCCTGTGCTGGGGGATAGACCGAACTGGGTTTCCCTGAGATGCCACCAGAAACAGGAGACCTGCAGTAGCCCCAGCAAGAATACAGGGAGGAGGAAACAGAAGGCCCAGCTGCGTGCCAGGAGCTCTGCACGCTCGGCCTCTCCACGGCACAGAGAGCAGGAGCCAGTGACATGAACTAACTCAGAGACCCCAGTAGTTTGAGCTTTGGCCTTTGGCAGTGGAGGGCTGGATTTAAAAACAAACAAATATAACAAAACTCTCAGCAACTTGAAAAGTCCCTGAGTTTCCTATGAAACAGAGAAACACCTGTCTTCCAGCAGTTTCAATCGATTGTCTACTGAGACACGTCTTTGCCGACTGGAGGCCCTGGGGCAGGTCTATCCTACCACTATTGCTCCTCTTGCTGGGCCTCGGGGGGTCCACCCCATCGGCTGAGCAGTGAACAGTAAGAGGACCATCTTGTTGTCTGTAGCTACTGCAGATTTTCATCCCTGGTGGGAACAGAAAGCCAGAGATCTTGGAGAGTGCCTGTCTTCAAGGAGTGCCTTGGGTAATGGGCCAGTGTTAGTACTGAGCCCAAGTCAGCTGCCATGAGGTCACCCTAGGACAAGGAGTCCCCAGTTCACCTGCCCACTGCTCCTTTGAGTGACCTCGACCTCATTCCAACTGGGAGGCCCACGGAAGTTAAGTCCCAATCTCATTAAGCAAATGCAAAGAAATTGGTATCCAGAACAAGGGGTTCAGGGTGATGAATGGCCTGTGCTAATCCCAGGGGCCCTGGGACAGAGAGGGACTAAAAACTGAGTGGAAGAGGAGAGGGGAGAGGAGTGCTGGCAGACAGCGCTGGGTAGAGATGGAAACTTGGGACCTGTCCTTTTGCATAATCAGATACACTGAGGCTGGTATAGCTCTGCTTTCCTTTCCAGCTCACGCACCTCCTGCCCAAGGCAGCTCTGGGGGGGGGGGGGGGGACACAGTGTCTGGCATGGTGCAGGTGAGCACTGGACTGAGGGGAGGAATCTGTCACCAAGGGGCTATGTGACCCTGTGCCAGTCATTTGCCCTCTTTACTCCTCAATCATCACCTGCAAAACAAAGGGATTCTACTAGAAGGTCTCTGAATGAAGTCCCGTGTGTGGCTTTTTCTCCATCTCCCGCTCATCTTCCGGCAGCTCTGAGCTCAGGCACTAGTGGATTATTTTACAAGAGGAATCTAGACAGAACGTGATTCTTTCAGCTTGAAAAGGGAAAAATTAAGGCCCTGCAGGGATTAGGAGGTGGCAACCCTCGAAGTCCACTCTCCCTCCCCAGTCTTGCCCTCCTCAAATGGGGAGAGATTCTCCTCCTCTGTCCAATGGCACTTGGGGTGTCGGTCCGGAGCCTGTGGCGCTCTAGGGACGGCCAGCAGACCTGATTAGAGGTGCGTGTCTTCCTCTTCATCGAGGTCATCCTTGGTCAGGTTGTCCAGAGGGACGATCCAGCTGTCCCCCAGCTCCCCATTAAGGTTGACCACCTTCTTCTCCTGCATCTCAGAAGAGGTCTCCATCACCTCCAGGGTTGGGTTGTCATGGTAACCATTCTCCACTGTCTGCAGCTCCTCTGTGAGTCGTTGCTAGAGTGGGGAAGACAGCCCAGGAAGGGAAAAGGGTCACTTTTAAGGCTGTAGGCCATGAGTCTTAACACAGTCTTTTACTTTATATTTTCTTTTGCAGTGCTGGAGATTAAGCCCAGGGCCTTGCACATGCTAGGCAAGCACTCTACCACTGAGCAACATCCCTAGCTCCCCCTTTAATTCATAATATATATATATATATATATATATACACATATACACACATATATATGTGTGTATTATAAATATATTGTATTATGAATATATATTATTTATACATAAATATATATTTGCAATATATGTTTATATCTATATATATATGTATATATATAGATATATTTATTTGTATTAGAGGTTGAACCCAGAGGCATTCCACCTCTGAACCACACCTCCAGCCCCATTTTTTTTAATTTTCAAAAAGGGTCTCACTAAGTTACTGAGGCTGGCCTCAAACCTGCAATCTTCCTATCTCAGTCTCCCAAGTGCTGAGATTACAAGTGTGCACTACCACACGCCTGGCTCCCCTTTTTTGTATTTTGAGACAGAATCTCACTAAGTTGCCCAGTCTGGCCTGGAGCTTGAGATCCTCCTGCCTCAGCCTCCCAAGTAGCTGAGATTATAGGTATGTGCCACCACACCCAGCTTAACAGTCTTAATATAAAACACGTGCCCCCCCTTTAACGGGGGGGGGGGGCAATGTGGCTGAAGCAAGCCCTTACTGCTCATCTGTGGGTGCTGGTTTCCCTTGGAGGCCCCTTGGCTGCTGGCCTGCCACACTGCATCCTGAACTCCCTAACATCAGTGTGGAAGGCGACACCACTCACCCTCACCCAGAGGGCAAACTGTGACATTTGTGGAGATGGACTTTGTCCTCTCTCCTCCATTCCTTCCCTCAACCTCTCCAGGTGTCCACCTCACCACAGAAACTGATGGAGCAGGACAGCGAGGAAACAGCCTTCCTCAACCAGGTGACCGAGGGAGCCAAGCCCAGGCAAGATGAGGACGGCAGTCCCCACGGCCTGTCTGCTGCAGATGGCAGCGCCCAGCAATGGTGCACGCTTTCTGGGATTCAGCCTTGGTTGCACATTAGAATCATCTGGGAGCTCTGAACACACACAAGGATCCAGAGACCATGTTGCAGTTGGGGTGTGAACAAGTTAGGCAAGGAAATTTTCCTAAGGCTTCTGTGGCATGCAACCAAGGTGGAGAGCCACAGACCTGGGTGGCGCTGTAAGGACAGGAGTCCTAGTCAGGCAGGTGAAAGAGTTTTGGTTAGACAGGCACAGGCAGGGCCGTTTATACCAATCAAGCCCTGGGCACAGCTTTGCAAGGTAGGTATTGTCCCTACCCTGCCTGTGAGAACCCTGAAGCTCCAAGCAATTAAGGGACAAGCTCGAGGTTCCTGCTCTTCCTCCAGGGCCTCGCTGCCCCTTCGATGTCCCAGGCAGCCAGCAGGTGGCTGCCTAGAAGCGAGCAGGGACTCTGCCTGCCAGACCCGTCCATTTCCACTCTCCTTCTCCTTCCATCCTCCGGGAACACTGGCTGAGCCCTGCAGACCCACCTGCTTCCCTGGCTAGGGGAGTGCCCACCTGGTCCTTCCTCTGGGAGAGGCGCTGGTGGCAGCAGCCGTAGAGGGCGGCGACAAGCAGCAGGAAGGACGCCATGCACACGATGGTTATGATGAGCGGCATGCTGAAGCGGTCGTCCGGCTCCTCCGGCGGCCCCTCGTTCCCCAGCTGCATGTCACTGACTCCCACCTGGCCAGGAAAGAGAAGCCATGCGACAGGGAACAGAGACAGGGCCCCTCTCTCGGAACTCCATCCACTTGTGAGTTCCTCTGCGTGGGGTCTGCATACCCTGCCCCACCTCCTGCTGCCCCCTCGTGTTTCGCACCTTTGTTCCCGCTGCCTGCACAGTTGAGGGCCCCCCCCCACCTCGAGGACACCAGACTCCCGGAGGCCCCGCGCAGGCGCCCGGAGGAGCCCACTTACGTCTCTGAGGTCGTCCCACTTGTCCTTCAGGAGCTCATACACGTCCTTGGGGTGGAGGTTCGCTGCAGGAGGGAGGGGAGAGGATGCCTTCAGGGTCTGCTCAGCCCCGAGGGGAGGAGAGACCTCAGGTATCCCGGTCTCTGTGCAGCCTTAGAGAACCCAAGGGCTACCACCCAGACCCAGCCTGTAAGGGGCTCCGGGACCATCACCTCCTCAACTCACTCTGAATAGTGATTTTATGGATGGCCACTGCCTGGTCTCCTTGAATGGGGGCCAACTGTACATCGCACCAATCCTGGGCCGGGTCGAAGGTGGGCCGGACGGCTCGGCACAGCAGGGTGACCAGTCTGTCATCTGGAGAGCTCTTGACCTGTGGTGAGAGCGTATGGACGATGCAGAGGGGGTGATGGCCACCCATGCTTGGGGCCTGCTGGGACCCTTTCCCCTCCGGCCTGCCCCGCCCTGCCCTGCTAAGAGCCAGAGCCGACGTCGTACGTCTCTGCTGGCTGAGTCCCAGCCTCTCGGGCTCACTCTGGCCTCTTCCACACTGCCCTCAGCCTGCTGGGCTCCTACAGATGCGTGGCACCTTTCACCCTACTGCCCTTTCCTCCCCTCAGGCTCTCTGAGCATCAGCAACAGTGCCCTGTACTGTGTCTCTCCCTACAAGGGGAGCAGGGGGCTACACAGTACCCCACTCCTGGCAGCCGGGGCTCCGTGCTCTCTGAACCTGCTGTTTGCCGGCCTCTCAGGCCTCGATCAAAGACCATGGGAGAATTCCCTGGCTCTCAGCTCAAGGTGGTCTAGCCCCGAAGCAATGTGCCCATAACCCTCCCCAGGTAAGACTGAGGCCACCAACAGGCTGATGGGTGGCAAGGTGCTGCAGAACAGAGCAAGACGAGGGGGATCCTGAAGCTGCACACCGGTTTGCTAACACATCTGGAAGCAGAGAGAACAGGGTGGGGGGCGAGGGGTAAAGCTGCCCACGGGGCGCTGGGGTGAGGGGCTGCCGTGAAGGAAAGGACTCGGCATGGCTTCCCACAGGACCCCACAAACCACCCTGGAGGTTTCACCTGGAACTCCCTTGGGTGTAGTAACTCCCCTCCCTGACGTCAGGAAGGGACCCTGGGCTTTCCTTCTTCTGTTTTAGAAAAGTGGGGAAACACGTCTCACAACCAGTACACAGGCTCAGTCTCAACAGCACTTCTGCTTGTCCCTGAAGCGCAAACCCAGGGAACACTGCTGCCTTTTAAACCCCCGTGGTCCAATGAATGCTTCTGCAAGGTTACATGGAAAAGATGAGCAAAACGGCTGCCTGCGATGGTTTGAAAGTAAAATAGTCCTCAGACCTCATGCTCTGGAGGCAGCCAGGGTGTACAGACTCTGAAGGCAGGAGGTGGCTGGAAGTAGGTCCTGGGGATGTGGCCTTGGGGAGGATGTATGTCCCTCACCACCTCCCCTGGCTCTCTCTGCTTCCCACCACCATGCCCTGAGGACCTGTAGCCCTGGCCCCTGCTTGGCAGCCGGTGTAATTCTCCAGGCCTGTAAGCGAGTAAACCTTTCTTCCTCCAAGTTTTGTGTGTCCAGTGTTGAGTCACAGCAGTGACAATGTGGACTGAAACAACGTCCAGGAGAAAACAACAGCAGGGAACACAGGCAGCACGAGGTGTTGCAAGCAAGTCTAGTCTATAGAAACAGCCTGGTTCTGGTCTAGTTCCCAGGGGTGGTTGCAAAAATAGGCACTGGCCAGGAGAGGGCAGCAGCGAGCCGGCCGCCACCTCTGCTCTGAGCAAGCAGGGCTTCCCCACAGGACCAAGTCCTTGGTCCCAGGGAGACTGGAGTCTGAAGGCACTGCCCACACAGCTGTGCCTTTGCTCACTATCCAAAGGGGAAGGACAGCCGTAGGCAGTGGCTCCTCAGGTTGTAGGGAGGCTCTCAGATAGCACATGGACCAGGAAATGGGAAGCTACCTTTAGAACACTCTTGTTTTCAAAGAGACTAACTTATTGGAGTCACGCCCAGATCTGGAGGCAAAGGGGAGCTAGACTCAGGGTCCCAGACCCTGTGAAGAGGTAGACAGCAAAAGCAAGAGGACTTGTGACCCTACTCTGGGCCTGTGGCACCCTGTGGTCTGACTCGGAAAAGTCTGAACCTCAGTTTGCTGCTTCTGCAAGGGAGAAAGGACACACTCCTCCAGCAACCCATCAGAAGGAGCACACTGGTCCCTCCACCTCCCTTGCCGGCCAGCCTGCAGGGGTGGGGCTGGGGGCTCTGCTACTCACGCAGGGGTTAGCTTCTGTGAGGTTCAGGATGAGCAGCTTCTCATTCCGCCCTTCAGGGGGCAGGCACTTCACCTGGAAGACCAGGAGAAGAAGGATCAGGCCAGAGTTAGAGGGCTGTGGACCCCAGTCGGGGTGTGGGGGAGGGGCAGGCTGTGGGTGCAGCCGGACCAGTTTGGGAGCCAGGTTGGTCCTTGGCAGCCCAGCTGCCTTAGGGAAGGGGGTGGGGGTGGGTAGGGGTGGACAGGGCTCCTCAGAGTCCCAGCCAGGGCCCTGGGCTGGAAGGAAGAATAGAAACACTTTTCTTGGCATCTGGGCTCTTTTTTTTTTTTTTTTTTTTTTAATTTGTCCCACCCCTGCTGGAATTACCGTGATATTCCTATGACCCAAGGTGGGCGGGGGTATGCTGGGGCTTTGCGGGACCGTTGAAGCCAAGCTACTGCTGGAGACCGTGGGTCTAGGGACAGCTGGCGTGGTCACGATTTCTGATGAAGAATGCGCAGGCTGCAGGGTCGAGGAGGAAGACGGCGAGGAGGAAGATGGCGTAGGGCTGGCTGGCGTGGAGCTCTGCTGAGTTCCCTGTGGGGTACCTGGAGGTGCTGGAGTGGGGAAAACAGGCCATGAGAAGAGCAGCACCCTGCTGAGAAGAGGGCAGTTCTCCGGCTCCTTCATGTGGCTCCTTAGCGTGCAAGCTGAAGCCGAGAGACTGTGAGGAAGGAGGATTGGAGGGATGGAGTGCGGTCCAATACCGTTTAACAGCAGAGATTGGACAAGCTGGTGAGAGGCCAGCCAAAGCAGGTCATAGCAATGACAGTGGTGTGTGTAGCAGCAGTTAACATCCACGCAGCACTTGCTTTGTGCAAAGGATTGTGCTAAGTGCCTCAAGGGTTTTTTTTTTTTTTTTTTTTTTTTTTTTTTGCGGTACTGGGGATTGAACCCAGGGACATTCTACCTCCGAGCTATACCCCCAGCCCTATTTTTTATTCGTTATTATGAAATGGTCTCACTAAGTTGTGGAGGGCCTCCCTAGGTAGCTGAGGCTGGCCGCGAACCCGGATCCTCCAGTCTCAGCCTCTCAAATGCTGGGATTACAAGCGTGCACCACCACACCGGGCTTCAAAGGTACTTTCTTTTTTTTTTTTTTTTCGGTACGGGGGACTGAACTCAGGGGCGTTCTACCTCCGAGCTATACCCCCAGCCCTATTTTTTATTCTTTATTTTGAAACCGAGTCTCACTAAGTTGCGGAGGGCCTCACTAGGTAGCTGAGGCTGGCCGAGAACCCGGATCCTCCGGTCTCAACCTCCCGAATGCTGGGATTACAAGCGTGCGCCACCACGCCCGGCTCAAAGGTACTTTCTAAAGGAAGGTGGCATTGGTATCATCGTTCTGCTCCATGATTTGCTCAAGGTAATTTGCCAGCAGGTGGCAGACCAGGGACTTGAATACAGGTGTCTTCAAATTAAAATTCCCATGGTGCAGTAGGCTGTGAACTTCAAGAAACGTCTGCACTGCCTGGGAGCTCTTAGAAATGCAGGGTCTGGCTCCTGCCTAGTTCTGGTTTAGAACATCTGAGATGGGCAATGATTTCGAGGCTCATGACCTCTCTGTATATTTTGAAATTAACTTACTAGGTTAAGACCAGTACTTTAAGAAATAAGTTAATACGCTGAGCGTGGTGGTGCATGCTTGTAATCTCAGTACTTGGGAGGCTGAGACAGGAGGATCGCAGGTTCAAGACCAGCCTAAGCAACTTAGCAAGACCCTGTTTCAAAATAAAAAAATAAAATTGGGCTAGGGATGTAGCTCAGAGGTAGAATGCCCCTAAGTTCAATCCTCAGTACCATACACAAAAAAGAAACAAGTTAATGAAAGGAAACAAAATAGAAAACATCAGGATATATAACAGAGTCTAACTTACAGAAACGTGTTTCATTCATGTGGATTGTATGTGTGTTTTCTTTTTTTTTTTTTTTTTTTTTGCGGTACTGGGGATTGAACTCAGGGGCATTCTACCTCCGAGCTCTACCCCCAGCCCTATTTTTTATTCTTTATTTTGAAACCTAGTCTCACTAAGTTGCGGAGTGCCTCACTAGGTAGCTGAGGCTGGCCGCGAACCCAGATCCTCCGGTCTCAGCCTCCTGAATGCTGGGATTACAAGCGTGCGCCACCACGCCTGGCTTTGTGTGTTTTCTTTTCTTTCTTTCTTTTTTAACTCTGGGGATTGAACCCCAGGGGCATTGTACCTCTGAGCTACAGCCCCAGACTAATTTTTTATTTTTTAATTTGAAAGAGCGTTTCCCTAAATTGCCAGTCTTGAACCTAGGATCCTCCTGTCTCAACTTCCCAAGTACTGGGAGTACAGAGATGTGCCACCAAGCCCAGCATGCATGTGTTTTCCTTCCCTCCCTCCCTTTCTTTTTTCTTTTCTTTTTTTGGTACTAGCATTGAACCCAAGGGTACTGTACCACTGAGCTACACCCCCAGCCCCTTTTTATTTTTTTTATTTTGAGACAAGGTCTTGCTAGTTGCTGCAGCTGACCTCAAACTTGTGATCCTCCTGCCTCAGCCTCCCGGGAGTGGCTGGGATTACAAATGTGCACCACTGCACCAGGCTTATAGATGCATTTTCTGGATCATGATGTAACATGAAAATGTGTTTCTTATGATGTTGGGTTGTCATCAAACAAGTCTCAGAAGCACTGTTCTAGAATATTCTAATACCCTGCCACCACAACCAAGCAGTCTTCACCTCCATCTTCCACCTGAGCAAGTGTTGGGGAAAAGTGCTGGGAAATTTATTCTCGCTTGGAAAACAAAACAAACAAAAAGCCCAAGGCCTTACTTACCTTGCGTGGCGGGCGTCCCCTGTGCTGGGGGGGTGGGGGTGAAGCCAAGCGCAGGGCTTGTACTACTGGACACCGTGGTAAGGATGTGCGGCCCCTGGGGAGAGCTCTGTGGGGCCTTTGAAGTGGCAAGGGTCGACGGCTGAGGGCTGGCTGGGCTGGCTGGGCTGGCGGCTGCAGGCCCAGGGCTGGGTTTTGCAGTGCTAACCGTGTCCGTGGGTGGAAGAGACATCTGGCCTTTCCCCGCAGTGGTCGTGGGGATGCTGGTGGTAGCAGGCTCGCTCTTTTTGTCTCCAGGGACAACAGTTTCTTTGTTGCTCTGGGTCTGGGTGCTTGTAGGTTCAGAGCTGGGTGCTTGTGATTTCGGGGTGGAGGTTGGACGCTCAGTGCTGCTGCCTTGTGACCCTCCGACCGGTCCAGGAGTGCTGTCCACGCTCTGCTTCGTACTTGGGTTGGTGGACACCACAGAGGTAGGGGAGGAGGTCATGGGGCTGTGTCCCTGGCCTGGGGGCCCAGTTGTCCTTGGGCCACTGGTTGCCGGGACTGTGGTCGGGGTAGTTGTGGTCGCAGCTGCATTTGTGGTCACGGGTACCGGCGATGTGTCTTTCTTGCTCAGGGTTGGGGAGGGTTTGGAGGAGGTGGTAGTAGAAGCACTCGGCGGATCGACAGACTGGCCTAGTGTTGAGAGAGAACACAGAGTGAAGACTGGGCTCAGAGGGGGTCGTTCTCTCTGCAGGTCCCCTGCTCTTCCCGGGACTCTGCAGCCCACTCCCATTGCCGCCATCTGCCTACGACTGGGTCCTTCATGAGTCCAGGGGTTTCTGGAATTTAAGAAACCTCTAGGAGGGAGGTTGAGTGTGCGGCGGGAAAAGTAAGGGGCAGTTCTGCAGAAAAGGTGGACGGGGTCAGCCGGTGTGCTACCCACAGAGCTGCGGGCACCTTGCCCTCCCCACCTGGCCACGAGCAGCCCCTCGGGCCTGCCCGACAGTGCCAGGCGCAGGGCCCCCCAGAAGACTCCACAGGCTGGTGCTTACTAGACCACTTTGGCCCTGTTCATGGATAAGCAGGTTCGACATCAGTCTCAGGAACTTGGTGAGGCCCTCCGCAATGAAGTGAGACCCTGTTTCCAAATTTTAAAAAATAGTAAAACGGGCTAGGGGGAATAGCTCAGAAGTAGAATGCTCCTGGGTTCAATCCCCAGTACCAACAACAACAATGAAAAACTAAGTTCGAGCAAGAGCCACACAGCTTTTCCCAGGGGAGTTAGAACCCAGGAGAAGCTGACAGTGGAGTTCCACAAGCAATCGCTGAGGCGAGCTGGGCATGGTGGCGCAGGCTTGTAATCCCAGCATTTGGGAGGCTGAAACTAGGTTCGCGGCCAGCCTCAGCTGTTTAGTGAGGCCCTCCGCAACTTAGTGAGACCCTGTTTCAAAATAAAGAATAGAAAAGAGGGCTGGGGTTATAGCTCAGAGGTAGAATGCCCCTGAGTTCCATCCCCAGTACTGCAAAAAAAAAAAAAAAAAATACCACTGAGGCCTGGGCAAGAAGAAGCAGAGATGGTGGGCCGGGCTCACCATGGCGGCTCAACCTTGCAGGGAAGGGCCAGAAAAGGAAGGCCTTTATTGGTTTGTTTCACAAAATATTTATTGAGGGCACTGTGCCATCGCAGGTGCCGTGCTAGGCCCTGTAGACTCGGGGGCAAATGAGACGCAGCTCGGCACACACCGACAGAACAGAAACAGAAAAGGACACGGGAGACAGAGGTAAGGAATGGTCCCCTGAGGTGGCCATTGAGGGAAGAGATCAAGGATTACAAGGAGAACATCGTGTGAAAAATGGGAGGAGACGACAGAGAGAAGCTCATAAATTCAGGGCCTACAAGGTAGCGAACTTGCTCTCCAAACCAGACATTTTTGAGAATAAAAGAAAGCTCTCTTAAAAATTGTATCCTGCCAGGCATGGTGACACATGCATGTAAATCCCAGTACTTGGGAGGCTGAGACAGGAAGATCGCAGGTTTGAGGATAACCTCAGCAAGTAGTGCGAACTCTCATTAACCTAGAAAGACCCTATTTCAAAGTAAAAATAAGAGCTGGGCATGGTGGCGCACACTTATAATCCTACTAGTTGGGAGTCTGAGACAAGAGGATTGCAGGTTCGAGGACAGCCCCAGCAAGTAGTGAGACTCTCATCAACCTAGCAAGACCCTGTTTCCAAATAAAAAATAAAAGTTGGGCGTGGCAGCGCAATGCTTGTAATTCCAGTACTTGGGAGGCTGAGACAGGAGGATTGCAGGTTCATGGCCAGCCTTAGCTACTTAGCGAGGCCCTCCGGATCTTAGTGAGACCCTGTTTCAAAAAAATAAAGAATAAAATATAGGGCTGGGGTTTAGCTCAGAGGTAGAATGCCCTTGGGTTCAATCCCCAGTACCACAAAAATTTTAAAAAATAGAAATATAATCAGTCTGGGGATGCAGCTCAGAGGTAGAACGCCTCTGGATTCAATTTCCAATACCACAAAAAATAAATTTATTAAATAAATAAAATGGGTATAGCTCAGAAGTAGAATGCCCCTGGGTTCAATCCCCAGTAACACACACACACACACACACACACACACACACACACACACACACACAATATCCTAGTGGTAACACACACCTGTAGTCCCAGTACTTAGGCGGCTGAGACAAGAGGATCAGAGGTTCAAGGATAGCTTTAGCAACTTGGCAGGACCTTTGGCAACTTCCCTATTTCAAGGCAAAAAATAAAAAGGGCTGGGGTGTGTCTTGGAGGTAGAATGCTCCTGAGGGTTCAATCCTCAGTCCCAAAAAGAAAAGAAAAAAAGGGGGGCAGGTGAGGACTCTAGTATCCTAAGGCATCCTGAGGTGGCTTTGCTGCGGCTGAGTGTCTGTTGCCACAGAAGAGTGAAAGGCGCATATATCAGGACACGTGTTAAAAGTCCAGGTAGAAAGGGACTGAAATCAGAGTATTACAGTAATACATGCATACCCGTGTTCATAGCAGCACACTGCACAATAGCCAAATTATGGAACCAATCTAGGTGTCCATCAACAGATGAATGGATTACAAAATTATGGGATATCCACACAATGGAATTCTACTCAGTAATAAAGGAGAACAAAATCATGTCATTTGCAGGAAAATGGAAGGACCTGGAGAACATTATGTTAACTGCGATTAGCCAGTCACAGAAAGTGAAGGGTCCTATGTTTTCTCTCATATGGGGAAGCTAGGGAGTAACTGGGATACCAGAGGGACTTTAGATAATGGAGGAGAAACTCTCATGGAGGTGCTCTCGGGAGGATGGAGGGGGATGTTTAATTAATGAAGGAAACTCTTCCACTGACATATGTACATATGTAAGATGCCAATGTCAATCTCAATAGCTTGTCTGGGGAAGGCCCACCAAGTGCTGTGTGCATGGATGTCACCATCACTGTGAACTGCATTATGATGTGAGACTACAGTGCACCAACAAAAGCACAAAAAAGAGGAGAAGGAGGAGGAGAATAAGGAGGAGGTGGAGGAAAAGGGGAAGGAGAAGAAATAATTAATAATAATAATAATAATAATAATAATAATAACGCAACTAAAAAAAGGTCATAGTCGTGCTATGGCTGGGTGGGGTTCCCCTTCTGGTAGTTCAGAAAGTAATGGTGCCTCTTGTAACTGAGGGTGTTGTGATGTCTTTAATCAAAAGATGCTAGAGTGCTGTGGGAGGTTATCAGCATAGCTGGAGAGTTAGAAAATTCAAGGAATGTGGACAGGGATGGTGGCCATGCAGAATGGCTGCACACGGTGTCTCAACTATGGAACTACTGACATTTTGGACTGAATTCTTTTTTGCTCCAAGAAGCTGTCCTGTGTGTTATAGGATGTTTAGCAACATCCTTGGCCTCTGTTCAGTAAATGCAAGTAACATATACATACACCCCCATCCAGCCGGGCCACTAAAAGTGCCTCTAGAAATGGCCAATGACCCTTGGGGAGAAAAAAAAAATCACTACCCAAGGAAAACTATTGGCTTAATGAGAGTAACATATTCAAATGTCTAAATCTTCCTATCAAGGCACAGAATGAAAACCAAAGCCTTTCTAGGTCTACACTGGAAGGAATCTCTTCTTTGCGGCTGAAGGTCTGAGAAGGCCAAAAGATGAAGGTCTGATCCCATGAGTTGCCTAATTGCAGTGCTAACTTAATTCACAAGCTCGCAGGCCTCTTGGTTGGAAACAGGACCTTGGGAATTGGACTATGACAGACAAGAGCATGTAGATAAATCAAGTGAACCATAAATGCCCATCTTCAAGAAACTCGCTTGCCGCTAGGCTACCCTACCATTCTCCTATCCGACAAGGCTGCTCTGACCTTTCTTAAGACTCCCCCCAACCCCACCTGAGCTCACTGGGACAGAAGCCAAGACTCAGGACGCCCACCACTCTTCACATTCTTCAAACCTATAACAGTCAAGTTCCAGTATGCTCCAGGGGTACGAATATAGAGTATGACCTAGGAGGATGCTCACACACTAAAACTACTTGCAAAAAAATCTAGCAAATACTTAAGAGGATGCTAGATCAGGAGGGATGGTAGTTTTTACACCAGGCTCTATTTACCAATGTGGGTAACGTACACGGGAGACTGCCTTCGGTATGTTGGCTCAAGCAGTTCTAATTGTTTTCTTAGTTGGTTGACCGAAACCTGGTAGCCCACAGTAAATAAAATCGGTGCTACATTTGGGTGAGGTTTGTCCCCCAAAGGTTCAGGTGCTGAAAGCTTGTTTCCCAGTGTAACAGTGTTGAAAGGTGGAGGGACCCCTGGAGGTGGGGTCTGGAGTGAGGTGACTGGGTCAAGACTGCCTCATGAGGGGTTAATGCTGGTCTCAAGGAGTGGGCTGGGTCCTGCAGCAATGGATGAGTTCCTGTGAGAGCAAGTTCTTAGGACATGGGGACCCTGACCCTCTCTGTTCTCTTGCTTCCCCTCCTGCTATGTGATGCCGTCTCCCAAGAGGCCCTCAAGAGACACTGGCACCATGCTTTTGCGCTTCCCACCCACCAGAATCATGAGCCCAAAACTGTCTGGAATCATATATTCTAGAATCCAAAATCTTGAAGAGATAGTGGTATTAAGAGTGTTTATTTTATTTTATTTATTTATTTTTTGCAGTACTGGGGATGGAACCTGGGGGCATTCTACCTCTGAGTTACACTCCCGGCCCTAGTTTTTTTATTCTTTATTTTGAAACAGAGTCTCACTAAGTTGCGGAGAGCCTCACGAAGTCGTTGAGGCTAGCCTCGAACCTGGATCCTCCAGTCTCAGCCTTCCAAATGTTGGAATTACAACCATGTACCACCACACCCGGCAAGAGTAACTTTGTTCCCTAAAAGAGCTGAAATGACACTTCCTTCACAAGGCTTCTGGAAATACTATATTTCATGAGTTCTAAGATATACATCTTTTCGTGTCTCTGGAATGAGGATATGTTGTAAATGACTGTAGTTTATACTTTGACAGTGGTATGTTTTTCTAAGTTGTTCATAAAATAATAGTAGTCTATAACTGATGTTGGCTTGGATTGGATTAAATCAGGGATATTAATGAGAGCACTATTAGCATATTATAAGACCTTTGCTGCGACTGTTCTTGAGTGGCCAGAAATGTTAGTGGGAAACATTGCTGATTTCAGTAGAGCAAGAAACCACTCAGGTAGTAGAGGAAAGAGCAGAACTTAATCCATGAAAAAGGCATGTAGCAAAGCCAACATGATAATCAGAACAATATGCCAGTTAGCCAGGCATGGTGGCTTCCCCTTATAATCCCAGTACTTGGGAGGCTGAGAAAGGAGGATCCCAGGTTCCCAGCCAGCCTCCCCTACTTGTGAGGCCCTCCACAACTTAGAGAGATCCTGTTTCAAAATAAGGAATAAAAAATAGGGTTGGGGGTGTAGCTCGGAGGTAGAATACCCCTGGATTCAGTTCCCAGTACTGAAAAAAAAAAAAAAAAAAAAAAAAAAAAAGATACCAAAAAGTTTTTGAACAGCAGCCAGGAAGTCACGTGTTCTCAAGGGTCAGAATGGGCATGCAGCTAACTAATTCCTTACTTCAGGACCAGCAAACTGAGACCTGTGTGGAATGACATTTACCCAGTTCCCAGGACTTGGTGTCTGCACAGACAGGACCCTCCAGTGAAGTGTAAACTCCTTCCATAAAGATGCTGTAACATGTCTCTCGCCTGGGTGGCTCAATACAACATAAACGTATTCTCCTGTGGTTCTGGAAGCTACACACCTAAAGTCAGGTGTCAGGAAGCACACTCCCTACGGAAGAACTGGGAAGAATCTTTCCTTGCCTATTGCTAGCAATTTTTTTTTCTTTTTTCTTTGTGTGGGATTGAGCCCCAGGGCCTTCTACCTCCGAGTCATATTTTATTTTTATTTTGAAACAGGGTCTTGCTAGGCTGATGAGAGCCTCACTACTTGCTGAGACTGGCCATGAACCTGTCTCAGCCTCCCAAGTACTAGGATTACAGGTGTGTACTGGCTTATTCCTAGCAATTTTTGGTGCTCCTTGGCTTGTAGCTATATCATTGTGATATTTCTCTCTCTATCTCTCTCTCTCTCTCTCTCTCTCTCTCTCTCTCTCTCTCTCTTTTTGTTGTGTGTGGTGCTGGGGATTAAACTCAGAGGCATTCTACCTCTAAACTACACCCCCAGCCCTTTTTACTTTTTATTTTAAAGCAATGTCTCACTAAGTGGTAGAGGGCCTTGCTAAGTTGCTGAGGCTGGCGGTGAACCTGCGATCCTCCTGTCTCAGCTTCCCGAGTACTAGGATTACAGGCATGCGTGCACCACCACACCCAGGTCACTGTGATCTCTGACTCCATCAACAGATGGCTTTCTTCCCTGTGTGTCTCTGTGTTTCTCCTTTACTGGGGGAGGGGGACAGGTGCTGGGGATGGAACCCAGGGCCTTGCGCATACTAAGCACACATTCTACTGCTGAGCTACACCCTCAGCCTCGGTATCTACATACCTTTTGTTTTTCTTTTTAATGCTGAGGATTAAACCTGGGGCCAGTGCACACTTAGTACTGGGCTACACCCCTAGCCTCTCCTCTTATAAGGACACCAATCATTGGATTTAGGGCTCATCCTACTCCAGCATGATTTCATCTGCACCTGATTACATCTGCAAAGACCCTATTTCCAAATAAGGTCACACTCAGTGTCGGGGTTAGGACTGGAACATTTCCTTTTGAGGGTACACTATTTAACCACCTACTCTGCCCGCCATATCCTGTTGGGAGAACCAGGGTTCTCAATTTCTAAAATTAGAAATCAACTCTGTGTGCTTTAGGGCGGAAAAAAAAATTTATTTAAAAGATAATTAGTTAGCTAATAAAATACTCTGGATGGCTAAAGAATCAGGCTGAGTCAGTGCCCAGACCTCCCCTGACCTGGCGCGGTGAGGTCATCAGGCTGCCAGCACCGAGCGCCCGGCTGCCATGAGGACCGGATCCTGGGTTTCACTTCTGAGAGATGCGGTCTTTAGGGATGCTGTCAGGGAACGGTCTCTCCATTTACGTTTATGACTGGGGCACCACGGGGAGTCCCCTGAGTCCCATCCATATTCCTCCTGCTTCATTATTTAGCAGCATGAAGGACTCATGGTAGGAAGAGTGAACCTTACGAGCTGAACGCTTGACAGTGAGCTCCATGGAGGAGCTCTGCAATTTGGACCATCGCAGCAGGGGAGAGAGGCACTCGAGGTCCAAGGGTGGTGCCACCGGTGGAGGCGTGACAGCAGGGACAATTCAGGTCCAGGAGGGGTTGACTTCAGCTGCCTCCCTACTCCAAGGCCACTTGTCCCTGAGCCCACGGGGTAACCTCTAGGTGATGGAGAAAGACGTGAACTCCTGTGCACAAGGAGCCACCAACACTGTCGGACGTGGAGCTCCAGCGTGAGACAGACGTGCTCCTCTCCCTCCTGCTGTATCCCCGTGCCCATCCCCGCTCTGCCACCTTCCTAACCCTTGGTCTAGAAAAACATGAGATGCTGCCTCTGCATCTGTTCACAGTCTCAACTCCTAGTAGCTCCAAAATAAGTGGCCAGAAAATGCACCACTCAAAGTCCTGGCTATGGGAAGAATTTCCTTCCCACTCTCTCCTTGAGGGTCTCTCCTAAGCAGAGCTATCATTCCTGGAGCCGCCCACTCTGGGTTGGCACCCACATATTACCCCCCGGCACCTATAAAGAGGCTTGCCTTAAGCACTGCTCAGTCAACTGACCGCAGGGAGTGACCCCTCAGAGACCTTCAGGCATTCTCGGAGGAAAAGGCGCCCTGAGAGTGTGAGCCATGCTGCAATGTCCACGAGTCTTTCTTTAGGATGGCCTGCTCAAGCTAAATTTGATACTGGAAAGGTGCAAAGTAAACCTAAAGAAGAATAGGAGGGCCAGGCGGGCATGGTGGTGCACGCTTGTAATCCCAGTACTTGGGAGGCTGAGACAGGAGGATCACAGGTTTGCAGTCAGCCTCAGCTACTTAGCGAGGCACTCCACAACTTAGTGAGACTCTGTTTCAAAATAAAGAATAAAAAATAGTACTGGGGGTGTAGCTCAGAGGTAAAAATGCCCTTGGTTCAATCCCCAATTCCACACTAAAAAAAAAAAAAAAAAGAAAGAATAGGAGAAATGAACTATTAATGGTACCGTGGCCAAAAGCAATAAAATAGCAACCAAAATGTAATAGCAAATATCAAAAAAGTTTTTAAAAAAAGATTTGATAGGGTCTCACTATGTTGCCGGGGCAGCCTTGAACTCCAGGGCTCAAGTGATCCTCTTGCCTCAGCCTCCTGAGGAGGGATGCCTATAAACATGTGCCACTGTAGCTGGCAAAAAAAAAAAACTAAAACAAAGTTAGCAAAATAATAAAGCCTTTGGCAAAGACGATTAAAGGGAAAAAATCCAAAGACACAAACAATGAGATATAAAAGTAATCGGAGCTATTTAAAGCATACTCCATCATGGACAAATGCTGATAAATTTGAAGCAGATGACCTGGACAAATTCTTTCCACCACCACTCCCCACCCCCCAGGGATATTCTACCCCTGAGCGACACCCCCAGCCCTTTTTATTTTTTATTTTGAAATATGGTCTCAAACCTGCGATCTTCCTGTTTCTGCCTCCCACGTACTAGGATTACAAGTGTGCAAATAGAAGCACCAAAACCATAGTCAAGGATCAAGTAATTAGAGCCTTACATGAATTCTCTCTAGTAGTCTGCTCTGCTGAAATACATGTTTGTAAAAATAATTCGTTTATACACGATTGTCCATTGACAAAATATGAAAAGTGCAAGCCAAAGAAAAAGACTGATCAGTTGGCTTTAAAGAAGTTAGGGACTTGTGTTCATCAAAAGAAATAATAAGACTTACAGAGTAGAGAGCTGGGCCGAGCACACTGGCGCATGCCGTAATTCCTAGCTACTCGGAAGGCTGAGACAAGAGGATCACAGGTGGGAGTCCAGCCTGGGCAACTAAGTGAGACTCTGTCTCAAAATAAAAAAAAATAAAAAATAAAGAGGCTGCAGATACAGCTCAATGGTCGAGTGTGCTGAGAAATTAAAAAATAATGACTCTTCTCCAGCCTGTCAGAGACTGAGGTCAAGAAGAAACTACAACCCTGAAAACTGGGGGCAGGAAGTGGCTTCAAGGAGAAACAGACAAAGGTCAACAGCAACATCCAGATAAATCTTTTTTAATCAATTTTTATGGGTGTGGTACTGGGGATTGAACCCAGGGGCATTCTACCTCAGAGCTACAGCCCAAGTCCTACTAAAACCTCAAGATGTATTTTATTTTTTATTTTGAAACAGGGTCTTGCTAAGTTCGCACACTTTAGCCTGGGACCTGCGATCCTCCTGTCTCAGCCTCCCAAGGTATGGGGATTGAAGGCGTGTTCCACTGTTCAGGTAAATCGTTTTTAATTTACTTATTTTTTGTAGTGCTGGGATCAAACCACAGGGCCTGTGCATGTTAGACAAGTATTCTGCCACTAAGCAATAGCCCTAGCCCCAAGGAGGGTGGTGGTACTGGGGACTGAGCCCGGGGACATTCTACTTCCAAGCTACATGCCCAGCTCTTTTTATTTTTTTTATTTTGAAACAGGGTCTCACTAAATTACTGAGAGTCTCATCAAGTTGCTAAGGCTAACCTCAAACCTGCAATCCTCTTGTTTCAGCCTCTCAAGTACTGAGATTACAGGCACCACCACACCTGGCCCCAGGTAAATTTTTAAGCGAATTGATAATGTCTGGGTCTGAGTGTGAAAGTATGAGCTGCAGAGTCTGAAAGGCAGAGAGAAGCCAATGCAGAAGCCCGTGTCCTTTAAGGAGAAGGGAGAAGCCTTTCAGAGGGAGCATAACAGAATCTATAGGAGTGGTGGAAGTCTTCTGCAACTGAGGAAGAAAACAGGATCTTTAAGGGCTGTGTGCTAATCCTAGCATCTAGAAAAGAGGCAGGAAGGCTGGCGAAGGCCACACCCTCAAGCAGCTCCTTCCCACTGCCTGAGGGAGGCCCAAGGGAACATCAGAGAATGTCTCCCTCCCAGGCCCTACAATGCCAGCGAGGGCGTGTAACAGTAGAATAGGACCGGAGGGAGCTGGAGAGAGACTCTCAGGGGAGCAGCAGAAAAGACCTACAGTCAAGCAGAGGGGAAGTATGCATTGCAGAGGGGTTTGTAGCCTCTGGTGCATTAAAGGTATCTATAGCAACAATAGATTTTAAACCCAAGCCTAGATTTACACAAACCCTCACAGTAAAGATATAGCTGAAGAAAAATGCTCTGGTTACCATAGGCAACCACTAATTAATTGACTTTCTGCCTTTGGATTTGCCCATGCTGGACATTTCATGTAAAATGTTATCATACCCTGTGTAGTCCTCTGTGACTGGCTTTTTTTTTTTTTTTTTTTTGTGGTACTGGGGATTGAACTCAGGGGCATTCTACCTCGGAGCTATACCCCCAGCCCTATTTTTTATTCTTTATTTTGAAACCAGGTCTCACTAAGTTGTGGAGTGCCTCACTAGGTAGCTGAGGCTGGCCGCGAACCTGGATCCTCCGGTCTCGGCCTCCCGAATGCTGGGATTACAAGCGTGCGCCACCACGGCCGGCTGTGACTGGCTTCTTTCACTTATCTGCTTACAAGCTTTTCTTTTCACCTTTGTTTTCAAAGTTCATCGTGTTGTAGCCTGTGTCAGCTCTTTATTCCTCTTTATTGCTGAGTGGCGTTTCATTGGATGGCTCTACTACAGCTGGCTTATCCATTCATCAGTTGATGAACATTTGGGTGATTTCAACTTTTAAGCTGTTACATGAATAATACTGCCATGAACATTTGTGTACAGGTTTTTATAGGAACACGTTTTCATTTCTCTTGGATATATACCTAGGAGCGGAATTGCTAAGTCATAGGATAACTCTGTATTTAGCATTTTGAAGAACTGCCAACTTTTTTTCCACAGGGCCTACACCATTTTACATGACAACCAGCGATGTTTTGGTGGGTCCAGTTTTCCCACATCCTCACCAGCAATTTCATCTGGTTTTTTCACAATAGGCCCTTTAGTGAGCATGAAGTGATATCTCATGGTGGTTTTAATTTGTGTTTCCCTCATGACTGATCAAATTCAGCAATATATAAAAGGGACAATACATTATGACCAAATGAAGTTTATCTCATGGACAGTTTAGAATTTGAAACTCAATGAACACTTCACCATATTAACAAACACAACTTTAGAAATCTCTTCGATCATCTTGTTCATAATCAAAAACAAAACAAAACAAAAACCCACCAGCCTCTCAGCAAACTCCCCTTACCTAATAAATGACATGTCAAAATAGACCCATAGCTAACATCATACTTAATGCAGAAAAATGAGTGATTCTGCCCTAAAGTTTGGTGAAAAGGAAAGTATATCCTTTCTCAACATTCCAACTAAACATTGTACTGGAAATCCTTGCCAATTCTGAAGGGGAAATTTTTTTCTTAAAACTCATGCTTCGAACTGACCTCGAATCTGTGATACTCCTGCCTCAGCTTCCCAAGTACTTGGATTACAGGTGTAAGCCACTGCACTCTGCTTATGTTTTATTTAAAGAAAGGGTCTTTCTAAGTTGCCCAGGCTAGCCTTGAACTTGCGAGCCTCCTGTCTCAGCCTCCCAAGTAGCTGGGATTACAGGAGTAAAAAATCTAGTTTTTGAAGGAGTTACAAATAATCAAGGGAGGAGGCTAGTAACACTGGGATACTTGACTAGAGACAGAATGAACTCCTGTTTTAATACAATTTACAGATGGAGAGGTAGAAATAAACATAGATGTGCATGCTTACATAAGAAAAGCACAAAAAGGTGCATTTCCTGGCTCTGTTCCCCGAGAGTATCTAAAAGCAGTGATAAACCAGTAGCCAGAGCACATGGGGTGCCCAGGTTTTTTTCTAACACCACTTTCTATCTAATAAAATGAACCAGGGCTCCCTGGAGAAACAGCTCAATTCTAGTGCTGACATGGGGGAAATGCAAGATGAGCCTGGAACATCCTGTAATGCCAGAGAATAAGGAACAGCTAAAAAATTAAAAAAAAAAAAAAAGGCAGTTGAGCATTATGGTACACGCACACCCCTGTAATCCCAGTACTTGGGAGGCTGAGATAGGAAAATTGTAGGTTTCAGGCCAGCCTCAGCAACTTAGTGAGACCTTCAGCAACTTAGACCTTGTTTCAAAATAAAGAATAAAAAGAATTGGGGGGCTGGGCGTGGTGGTGCACGTTTGTAATCCCAGCATTTGGGAGGCTGAGACAGGAGGATCTGGGTTCACAGCCAGCCTCAGCTACCTAATGAGGCACTCGGCAACTTAGTGAGACTCGGTTTCAAAATAAAGAATAAAAAATAGGGCTGGGGGTATAGCTCGAAGGTAGAATGCCCGAGTTCAATCCCCAGTACCGCAAAAACAACAACAACAAAAAAATAGGGCTGAGGGTGTAGCTCGAAGGTAGAATGCCCCTGAGTTCAATCCCCACTACCACAAAAAAAAAAAAAAAAAAAAAAAAAAAAACAAAAAAAAAAAAAAAAAAAAAAAAAAAAAAAAAAAAAAAAAAAAAAAAAAAAAAAAAAAAAATGCCCCTGGGTTCAATCCCTAGTAACACACACACACACACACACACACACACACACACACACAACATAGGATCCGATCTGAAAGAGGGACACACCAGAAAGAGCTCCCAATGATCAAACCTAGAATAATTTAAGCAACAAAATAAATATCGGCTTGGAACCCAAAAAATAAAATAAATATCCATGAGTCCATTCTGATAAACAACTGACCAAATAAATAAATAGGAAGAAGGAACAAATCATCCTTAGAGAACTATTTAAAAATTGTACTCTCTTCCCCAAAACTTCCACATATAAGAAAACCAACAATCCAACAGAAAAACAGATAGAAGGACTAGGCACCATGACACATACTTATAATGCCAGCTACTCAGGAGGCTGAGGTAGGAAGATCATAAGTTCAAGGCTAGCCTGGGCTACTAGGTGAGACCCAGTCTCAAAATTCTTAAAAATTTAAAAAGAGCTGGGTGGTAGAGCAACCCCGAGTTCAATCTCCAGTATCACAAAGAAGAATAAATACAAAATGGGGTTAGAGGGGAAAAATAGAAAATTTCACAGAAAAAAAAATAGTACAAGTAGCCCATGAACATAAAAAAAATAATAATTAGGAAAATGCAAATTAAATTAGGTGGAATGGAGCTGGGGTGGTGGTGCAGGCTTGTAATCCCAGTACTTGGGAGGCTGAGACCAGAGGATCCGGGTCTGAGGCCAGCCTCAGCTACTTAGTGAGACACTCCGCAACTTAGTGAGACCCTGTTTCAAAATAAAGAATAAAAATGGCCCAAAGGTAGAATGCCCTGGGTTCAATCCCCAGTACCGCAAATAAACAAATAAATAAATAAATAAGGAGGAATCATCATTTCATACCCATTAGATTGGTAGAACTTTTAAAGACAGACAAACAATAGCAAGAATATGGAGCAGTGTAAGTTGGTACATACATGGTATGGCATTATCAAGTAAAGTCAGACATGGACATCTCCCATTCCACGGCTTCCAACTGTACCACTAAATGTTTACCATAAGGAGATGAGAATTTTTTTTTTTTTCTAGTACTGGGGATTGAACCCAGGGACATTCTACCTCTGAGCTACACACCCAGCCCTGTTTTATTTTTTATTTTAAAACAGGATCTCACCAAGTTGCAAAGGGCCTCACTAAGTAGCTGAGAACTGGACGAGAACCTGCGATCCTCCTATCTCAGCCTCCCAAGTTCTGGGATTACAAGCATTCGCCACCACGTCCGGCTCAAAGAGAATTTTTATATTGGCACCTATGGGTAAGAAACAAATGTTTACCAACAGTAGTATGGATAAATAAGTGGTGATTATACTTATGTGCTGCAATATCACATAAGTGCTTAAAATGAGTGAACTACATCTACATTTAAAGCAGTAATTCCTCAGAAAATAATACGGAACAAGTATATTTATTGGATTTGCAGAGTTAAAAAGTTAACACAACTAAACCTATTTTTAGGGATAAAAGTAGAGAAAATATTACTAAAGCTTAACGGAGAATTTAAAACTTATGTTAAAATGTCAAAACTTAACAGAGAATTGCTACAACTTAACAGAGAATTTAACACTAAGTTTAAGATAGGAGCTAACTCTAGGGGGAGGAGGACTTCTGATATTTATTTGTTTGTTTTGAGGAGGGAGTGGTCCACTGTGCCTGGCAACCTCCACTTGGCAGTTTCGATGGGCAGCTCAGTAGAAGCCTGACTGGGGCGGGCTGGCTGGCTGTGCGTGGTGGGGAAGCATGCTTGCTGTGTGGACGAGTCTATCAAATGCATGCGGGGCATGCGGGGCACAGCAGAAGAATCCAGCAACAGCTGGAGGGCACCCGCCCCGTTGCCTTGTAAGGCAGGAAGTGCCAGAGAGGTAAGGATGCTCCTTTTTTGTTTCCAGTGTTTTCTTTCCAGTGTTTCACAGGGTCCTTGAAATGTGGAGGGGGATACACTTGGGCTGACCCCGAGCCCGTGAGGACCTGACCTTCCCGGGCACAGACAGACACGCAGGTGTAATCAGGTGCGGGAAGACTGTCCGCTTGGCAGTGGAAGAGTTTGCATTTGACAGCTTCAGTGTGCTCAGCGGGGTCCAGATGGAAGCAGCTACAGTGGTAGGGATGAAATTGGAGAGGAGAAGAGGTCACCAGGAAGGTTAGAGAGAAAGGTGTGAAAAACTCATCTTGGAGATGGCAACCTGCCCCTGCAGGAAAGGTGGCTGGGAATCCACCCGCCCGGAGGACTCGTGAAATACGGAGGAGAGGCGTCTCGGAGACAGCATAATAATCTGCATTTGTAACAAGTTCCCAAATGATTCTGACGCTGCTGGTCAGAGGACTGCACTTTGAGAAACATTATACTAGAGAAATAAAATCTGATTGCCACGTGGTATTCAGTGCCAGATTGAGGCATGGTTTTTCATGAGTTTAAAAGTAATCCAATCGGCGAGGTGGTGTGATTCTGCTCTAGTAGAGTCCAGCTGCTTGAGCTCAGGATGGAAAGAGCGGAGATGCTACTGACCTGGGTATGGGTGGGGCTTTGTAGGGGAGTATGAGCAGGAAAGGGTGCATGGGCCTTGGAGGCACTTGACCGGTGTGGACTGTAGTGGACTAAAGAAATAGGGAACAGTTAGAGAGCAGAACAAAGGCCGAAGACTAAGGCCATGGGCTGCCTTGAGTTCCAGCACTATGATATGAGTGCACAGTCGGCCCTCCACATCCGCAGGTTCCACACCTGTGGATTGAACCAACAGTGGATCAAAAATATTTTGAAGAATAGCTGGATGTGGTGGTGCGCCTGTAATCCCAGTACTTGGGAGGCTGAGACAGGAGGATCATAGGTTCAAGGCCAACCTCAGCAATTTAGCAGCTTAGCTCAGAGGTAGAAAACCCGTGGGTTCAATCCCCAGTGCAAAAAGAAAAATGAAGCCAGGCATGGTGGCGCACACTTGTAATCCCAGCATTCGGGAGGCTGAGACCGGAGGATCCGGGTTCGGGGCCAGCCTCAGCTACCTAGTGAGGCACTCCGCAACTTAGTGAGACCTGGTTTCAAAATAAAGAATAAAAAATAGGTCTGGGGGTATAGCTCGGAGGTAGAATGCCCCTGAGTTCAATCCCCAGTACCGCAAAAGAATAAAAATAAAAAATAAAGATGAATAAAAGTATATAGGCAGATATGCATAAGTGATATGCAAATATAATGCTTTTGAGGATTTGGGGGGGGGGAGTCCCAGAGCCAGTGTCCTGAGGACGCCGTGGGACTGCCATGCTTGGGGAGCCGAGTTGGGTGCTCAGAGCCCTCGCTAGAGCTGGAACATCAGAAGCGGTGCAGTTGGCGGCGGTGATCAAGTTCGGGGTGCAACCGGGGAAAGGGAGGATGAGGTGGAGGTGAGAAGGGATGAAGAACCAGAGCCCGGGGTATTTCACTGTGTCCAACTGGGTCCTGTAGTCGGGGATAAAGAGACCAACGACTCGAACAATGGTGGACGGGTCAGCGCCAACGCTCAGCAGGTGACAGAGCAGGCGGAAGAGGTCCGCAGACACCGGCAGGGAGGAGACGCTCGCGAGGCTGTTCCTGAAACCCGGCTGCCTGCCGCGGCATCTCCCGCGGGGGTGGAGGATGCCAGAGGGGCAGCAGAAGGCCGACCCGGCCTCCCACCCGGGGAGAGGAGACAGGGCTTAAACCTTCCACCAGGGCCTCCTTCCTCCCACCCCCCCCACCCCATTTCCAGACCTGGGATTGACTCTTGGCTATTAATAGCAGGAAAGGAAACTGGAAAGAATGCCCCAGGAAGAGGGCGTGTGGAAGGCAGGCAGGAAGGCAGCGGGATGGGAGGCTCCAGGCCTGGACACTCAAGTCTGCCTCTCCTTCCTCCTGCGCCCCCAGTTCAGCACCCCAACCATCATCTCCACAGAAATAAAACCTTGCAGAGACCAGGCAAGACCAGCTGGCGTCCTCCTGGCCTGGTGTGACCAGGAGAAGCACACAGACCAGGCAACCAGCAAGGGGAGCTCCTGAGCCTCCTGGCCCTGACCTGCCTCTGACCCCGAGAGGGGCATTCTACCTCTAAGCTGCACACCCAGCCCTTTTTATTCATTTATTTACTTTATTTCAAAACAGGTTCTCAGCTGGGCGTGGTGGCCCACGCTTGTAATCCCAGCATTCGGGAGGCTGAGACCGGAGGATCCCGGTTGGCGGCCAGCCTCAGCTACCTAGTGAGGCACTCTGCAACTTAGTGATACTCGGTTTCAAAATAAAGAATAAAAAATAGGGCTGGGTGTGTAGCTCAGAGGTAGAATTCCCCTGAGTTCAATCCCCAGTACCGCAAAAAAAAAAACAAAAAACCAGGTTCTCGCTAAGTTGCTGAGAGTCTTGCTAAGTTGCTGAGGCTGGCCTCAAACCTGCGACCCTCCTGTCTCAGCCTCTCAAGGACACTGGGATTACAGGTGTGGGCCACCATGCCTGGCCACGTGTCCTCTTGAGATATCTGTGAAATGGGCAGCATGACTTCTAAGGTCCCTTAGCACGTGCACGCACTCTCCCCAGCATGATGCTGTGTACATAGTCTGCTTTTGCTGTGACTTCGGAGCCAGCCTAAGTAGCCACCGGAGAGGGCTTGCTTGGGCTTTCCTCAGGGTAGTGGCCAAAGGCTGCCCAATCTCAATACCTACTTTCTCAGCAGGAGGCACCTGCTTCATGAGCCCCGTCCTTCTGGGAAGGAGCCGCTGGATGAGGTGTGCTACTGCCTCGGGCTCAGCCCACTTGAAGCCTGAGCCCCCAGTTCCCCGAGCCCATGCCCTGAAGACCTGGGTTTGCTGGCAGAATCTGGGTGGCAGCTGGGAGGGACGGCAGGGCAAGACGGGGAAGGAGTCTGGGGCCGCTCAGGGCACTGAGCCGACCTGCAGGGGCTTCCCCAGGGCCAGAGTCACAGGTGCCTTCTCCTGCACGGTGGGCAGCCCCCTCACTCCCTGCCCTCGTGCGGGGACACCTGATGCTCCCCAGGTCAGGGCCCCACCTCCGTGTGTCTCAGGTGTCACTTAAGGAAGCACCCCTCATTCCAAGGGGGCCTGTCACCCCTTGCCTCTGCAGTCTGCCATCCTTGCCCCCACCTCCCTCTCTGCTGGCTGGGCACTCACTTCCTTCCACCAAAAGGCCCCTTCCTCGGTGTGGGCCCTCACCTTCGAAGTTCCACGGTTCTGCCAGGATCTCTTCTCTCCTATACCCCACCCTACAGAAATGCCTATACTCTGTGGGCTTTAAGAGAGCTACCCCCACCCCACACACACTCTTGCTAGGTCCCAGGCAGATGTCAGTGCCCCCAGGAGGGACCTGACCTGGAGAAGCAGCATCACAGAAGTCAGGGTGCAGGGCTGGGAGCCAGAGAGGGGCCAGGCGCTGACTCACCCCACTCCGCCAACCCGCTCTGGCCACCTTCCAGGTCTGCACTGAGCCTGCGTGGCATGTGGACCCTCTCTGTCCCTGTGGGTCCTCTATGGGTCTCCTGGGGCTGCCATAAATTACCACAAAGGTTTAAGACAACAGAGATGCATTTTCTCTCAATTCTGGGAGGCAGAAGTCAGGTGTGTGGGGCCTGCACCCCTGGAAGTCTAAAGGGGCGGCCACCCCTCCCCTCTCCGGCTTCCAGTGGCCGGCAGCGCCCCTCAGCTCTCAGCCTCCCTCCCCTCTGCTTCTTATAAGGATGGCTGTCATTGGATTTAGGGTCCACCCACATACTCCAGGAGGTTCTCATCTCAGGATCCCTAACTTAATGACATCTGCAAAGTCTCTGCTCAAATAGACATAATCACAGGTTCCAGAAATTTGACTTGTGGATCTTTATTTGAGGGGGGGCATTCTTTGGTCTGTTATAGGTCCCCATCTGGAAAATGGGTGTAATACCCCCCAGCATTGCCATCTCAATGGCCCCCTGCTTGGCCTGAGGGCCCCCAAGGTGGGCCTGCTCAACGTCCTTGGCACAAGGCACATGACGGACCCAATGTGTCCTCCCTCCCAACTACGTTTTGCAGCTCTAACCCCGGAGGTGCGTCCTTTGGGAAGTAGGCAGGTTTAGCTGAGTCTCAAGAGTGGGGTCCCATGGTGGGATTAGTGTCCTTTCAAGAAGAGGAAGAGACCACCAGAGAGCCCTCTCTGCCACCTGAGGACCCAGCATGAAGGCGGCCACCTACAAACCAGGAGGCAGGCCTCGCCGGCACTGGACAGCTCCGCACCCTGGCCTGGGACGTGCAGCCTCCAGAAGGGCATCACGTCCATTCCTGTTGTGTAAGCACCCAGACTACAGTAACTGGCTGTAACAAAAGCCCCGCTGCCTTGGACAAGGGGTGTGGGCAGAGACTACCGGGGGAAGGGCAGGGCCCCCAGCCAGCCCTCCTCACCTCCACCAGGCTGAGCACGTGTCGGGTAGACACTCATGGTGTGCTCTGCCCTCTCCCTGTCCCTTCCCGCTGGCTCTGGTGTCACCTCCAGACACACCCCAGGGGGCCATCGGGCCTGGCTCCTCAGCAGGGCCTCTCTCAGAGGGGAGATAATTCCGGGCATTCTTCAACTCTGGAACTGTTCCCCCTCATCAACCTGTCTCAGGAGTCTGCCTGGCCCCCTCCCCAGGGCGGAGCTCTGTCTGCCTGCGTCCTTGGGCAGAAGAAGGCGGCCACCGTCCAGCGTGGACACCTGAAGCTGCACCTGCAGGGGAGGCCAGCAGGGCGGGAGACCTGGGACAAGCCCTGGCTCACACGGCTTCATTCTCCTCCTTCCTCCTTGTCCCTACAGCTGGAGGTGGGGGGCTTCAGAACGCCCTGGCTCCAGCCTGGTCCCTGGACCCCTCCACCGAAGCAGTGAGGAGGGTGGGGATGAGCCCCGCCACCTAGCTTCAAGCCCTCGTATGCAGGTGCCTCAATTAACACTTGGGTCTTAATTCTCCGTTCCTCCATCCCCTCTGTCAAAGTAGCTTGAGGGCCCAATATAACCAGTGTAGCCCTGAAGTACCCAGAGCTTCGAGTGTGCGTAGCCAGTGCTCAGCTATCATCCTACTGTGAGTCCTGAGAAAGGGGAGGCAGGGGAGGGGGGTCCACTTTCCAGCCTCAGTTTTGCCACCTCCTGTGACAGTGCTGTGCTGACCCCCTCTTCCCCCACGCCCTGGGGACACTCACCCTGCACAGGCCTTCACAAGGGGGAGGCACACAGGCCTGGGCAAACCTGCTGGGCTTTTGTGTCCTAACCCTCCTGGGGAGGCTCCCAGGTGGCCCCCAGGCTTGAGGAAGGAGAACAGATGGTGGCACCAGGTCGGCTCCGGTTAAGGGGAGACCCAGACACGGGCTGAGCCTGAATCTGCTGGGGAGAGACAGAGGAGACC
>PVLC010006138.1:0-72346 GCA_004027655.1 Graphiurus murinus | reverse complement strand
TTTGGCTAGGTTAGAATTATCTGCAATAAGTTGGCTTCATTTAGAGTGACAATTATTTTACAGTAGATTTTTAAAATTTTCTGTGTATATTTGTTATATTTCAGAACATAGGGTTTGAGCCACCACTTATCAAAATACATGTCATGATGAACTATTTAATAATGCAAATACTCTTTCTGTAAGACGTACTTTTTTTTTTGTAGATTTCCCCTAGGTATAGCCTTTGCAGACATAGTTCTAGTATTAAAGGGGACTAAGAGTGTAGCTGCACATCAAACTGAATTTGATTGGAACAAATATGGGTACTTTTGCACCACCTCTTTTAAAAGGATTTCTGCACATCAAAGGAAATCATCAAGAGTCTAAGAGAAAGCTCACAGAATTGGAGAAGATCTTTACCAGCGGTCCTTCTGAGAGAGGATTAATATCTAGAATATACAAAGAACTTAAAAGACTTTATATTAGAAAAACAAATAACCCAATCAAGAAATGGGCAACTGAATTGAATAGACACTTCACAAAAGAAGAGATACAATGGCCAATAGATACATGGAAAATTGTTCAACATCATTGGCAATTAGGGAGATGCAAATCAAAACTACATTGAGATTCCATCTAACCCCAATCAGAATGGCAATCATCAAGAAGTCAAATAACAATAAATGTTGGTGAGGATGTCGGGAGATAGGAACTTTTCTACACTGTTGGTGGGATAGAAAACTACTTCAGCCACTTTGGAGATCAATGTGGAGATTCCTTAGAAAATTGGGAATGGATCCACCATATGATCCAGCTATACCACTCCTGGATATCTTTCCAAAGAGGTTGAAACCACAGAACTACAGACATATATGCATACCCATGTTCATAGCAGCACAATTCACAATAGCCAAAGTATGGAATCAACTTGGGTGTCCATCAACAGATGAATGGACCACAAAACTATGAGAAATACACACAGTGGAATTCTACTCAGCAATAAAGAAGAATAAAATAATGTCATTTGCAAGAAAATGAAAGAACCTGGAGAACATTATGTTAAGTGAGATTAGCCAGTCACAGAAAGTGAAGGGACATATGTTTTCTTTAATATAGGCAAGCTAGGGAGTAACTGGGATATCAGAGGGACTCTAGATAATGGAGGAGAAACCTCAGTGGAGCCAGGGAAGTGTTCTAAGGGAAAGGGAGGGGGAAGACTGAGGTTCAATTTTGGAAATACTAACATCGACTGATTGTACATATGTGAAAATCCCAATATCAGTCTCAGTCCTCTGTATGGGAAAGAGGGAGATTGGGGGGGGGGGGGTGGAGCACCAAGTGCTGTGTGAGCGTATGTCAATGTCAACATGATTTACATTATAAGTTGAGATGATAATGCACCAATAAAAGCACATTTAAAAAAAAGTTTAATAGGAACAATTGGATAATTGGGTTCAGTTTAGACAGAAGTCTATGGTAATTGAGGAGCAGACCCTTTCATCCATGGGGACTAATTACTTGAAAAATACTATTAGTCTTTTTTTTTTTTCTAACTTTCCAAATTAAAAGTGTTAAGCCATTTTCAGCATGACACAGGCCTTTGAGATTTTGGTACAGTAAGAGTGGTTAAAGAAATATGTGGAGTTTCAATTTCTAATTCTGTTTAGTCTGGAAAAAATAGTGACTTTGGGAAAAGCTAAATGGAGATACTTAATAGAGATATAGTTCATGTTCATGAATAGAACAAAAGCCAATATTGTCAATATGTCATTTCTTCACAGTTTGATATATAGAGTCAATGCAATACTAATCAATATCTTAGCAAATTTTAGTGTAGGTATCAATGAATTGTTTCTATAGCTTATATGCCAGAAGCCAAAGACCTAAAATAACCAACATAATATAGAAGAGCAGAATGAAGTTGGAGGACTAACAGTAGCAACTTTAAGATATACTCTAGTAATCACAACAGTGTGATACGGGTGAAAGAAAAGGGAAAGAGATCAATAGAAGAGAATAGAATATGAATATACTCTCACAAGTATATTCATCTGATAACTTTTTGACAAAGGAGAAAAGGCAACCTAGTGGACAAAATATAGTCTTTTCAACAAATGGAAGACTGAGATATTGCTATTAGAATGTATTTATTAGAATGCATCTATTAGAATGACTACAACCCAGAAAACTGACAGGATCAAATACTAGTGAGGATATGGAGCAATAGTACTTCTCAGCCGGGCATCGTGGTCCAAGTTTATAATCCCAGCATTCGGGAGGCTGAGACCGGAGGATCTGGGTTCAAGGCCAGCCTCAGCTACCTAGTGAGGCACTCCGCAGCTTGGCGAGACCCGGTTTCAAAATAAAGAATAAAAAATAGGGCTGGGGTTGTAGCTCGGAGGTGGAATGCCCCTGAGTTCAATCCCCAGTACCGCAAAAAAAAAAAAAAGTACTTCTCATTCATTTCCGGCTAAAATGAAAAATGACATGACCATTGGAACACAGTTTGGCAGTTTTTTTTTTTATGAAACTATATATATACTTATCATGAAAACAATTGCACTCATTGAAAATTACCCAAATGCATTGAAAAGAGATCTGCACAAAAACCCGCACATATATATTTATAGTAGCTTTGCTCATAATTGTCAAAGTGTGGCGGCAACTACTATGTCCTCTCATAGATGACTCAATAAATAAATTTTGGCACATTCAGACAATGCAATGTCTGTTATTCAGTAGTAAAAATAAATGAGCTATCGAGATGTGAACATACCTGAGGAGCCTTAAATGCATATTGCTAAGTGGAAGACACCAAAACTATGGATACAGGAAAAAGGTGGTTGGTTGGTTGGTTACCAGAAGTTTGGGAGTGAGAAGGGGGAAAATAAACAGGCAGAACATAGAGTAATAGGACAGTGAAAACATTCTGTGCAATTTTATGATGGTGGATATATGTAATTATACATTTGTTCAAACCTATAGAATATAAAGTAAGGAAAGTAAATGTACAATGTGGACTTTAGCTAATAATGTTGTGCTGAAAGCAAAGGAGGCTATGTTTGTGTAGGGGCAGAAGGCATGCAGGAACCCTCTGTACTTTCTGCTCAGTTTGGTTGTAACCTAAAAATGGCCTGGAATGTAAATTCTTTTTTCTTAGATAAAATTGTTTGAGTAAATCATATAATGAGTGAAATTTTAAAATGGACACAAAAATTTTGCGTGGTGGTCATGCCAGTAATCTCAGTACACAAAGAGACTGAGACAGGAGGATCATAGGTCCAAGGCCAGCTCATGGTAACTTAGTGAGACACTGTTGCAAAATAAAAAAATAAAAACAGGGTTGTGGGTGTAGTTCAGAGGTAGAGTGCCCCTGGGTTCAACCCTAGTACCAAAAGGAAGAGACAGAGACAGAGAAAATGCACATGAAATTGATGGAATCTCTATAAATACATATGAAAGTGGTGGATGTATATATATAATTTAACTGTATAGTTTGTAATGTATGAGTCTAAGAAAATAACTGATAAAAAGAGGAACCTAGGGAGTTTGAATGAGATTGGTGTTTATTCGCAAGCTGTCTTTTTTAGGTCAGAGTTCACAACTGTTTCATTTATTAGCAACTAGTTATTTTTGTGGTGATTAAGAACAACATCTTAAAATATCCTGTTATTATACTTTTGCTGAAGTTATTGAGGAAATTCAGAGATCATTTGTGCTAAACTTGATAGGAGGAAGGAATGCTTTTTTTAAAACGATATGATTTGAACTTTCACAAATGGATCCAAAAAGCCTTTAAATAAGCTTTTCTAGTAAGCGTGAAAAAAGAGTCACTTAGTGGTTCGTGAATCCTCTAGTTGATTCCTGCATTGCCTGTCCTTGCAGTGTGGTAAAAAGGCAAACTTTCCCACTTGCCTTTTCTTTAGTAGCTTTGCTAAGAGTGTCAATGCTGAGAGTTGCTTATTTTTGGAATAAGTGTTAATGATTTTATATTTTTCTGTATACACTGTTCCAGCATTGAACAGACTCTTAACAAATCTCCAAAATAAACTCATTTACCAAAGCTTTCTCATATTTGTCATTTTGAAAGACTGAATAAACATCAGTAGAAGAAGCAATCCAAGTCCTCATGCCAATTATGTCTGTCCAAGGCCAGGATTTCTTCATGTTTGAATGTGGATAGGGAGCCTAAAGTGCTAGATATTTTTAATTTTCTTTCTAACTTATTTTTATGTCTACTCCTTCATATGTTCCAGTTTTGATGGGCCTTAAAGGTAGGACTACTTTCTGCTTAAAGAAAGATCTGCTCTAGCAGACTGAAAGCTGGGCTCTGTTCTATTTTATTTGGAAGAAGACTTGATTTCATACCAGAGAATTACTAATTGTGGCTCAGACAATCCTTTCCAGATGGTTGTAGGTTGATCCAAAACACAAAAGGACCCAATTGGTCTAAAGCCTGCATGAGAGTCCCAGAGGGAATTGAGAAAGATGGAGGGGATTATTTCTGTTGTTGGAACTGTGTCTATAGTATCTATATAAGTAGGCTAAACCAAGCAGAGTAGAACAGAACAGAATGTGTCTTTGGTTTTGTCTCCTTTCTTTCTACCCATATTTTAAGGAAAAGGAATATAAACATTTAGCTCTCTTTTCTTACAATAATTTTTCATTAGTGGAGACAAATGATTTGCCATCTAATTCAGGACTGTTCATCTTCTTCTATCATCCTCTTCTGATATATGGGCTTTTTATATATTTCTGTCTTCTCTTGCCATTGGTTTCTTCCTCCTTGATTTCTCAATTTCCATTTCTATCTAATTCCAACCTTTACATTTATTTTCTTCATTGAGCTCTAAAATACTTATAGTTCAGGCAAAGCAATACAGTGTTAAGTAACCGGGTCAAGACTGAGCAAGAAAGCAGCAAATAAGATCCTCCAGTGATTATCTCTACAAAGAGACAAATATGAACAGCTACTTGTGTAGGAAATGACCTTCCCAAGAGTTAAGAAAAAGTTGAAATACCATAGTACTTAGTTTTACTATTATGAAGCAAGAATGAAAGAGTTGCCTCTATTACCCCTCTATGGAATTTAGAAGAAGCAGTGTGGATGAATATGCTCCATACATGGGGAGCAAGGAATAAATTAAATCCAACCTTTAGACATGGAACTCAGTAATTGGCTGCCATGCTGAAAACCAGCATCATGACCTCTGACCCAGTGCCTGTGGCTCAACTCTCTGGACCTGTATTAGCCAGGCAGCCAGGGAAATACCTCTAACACCTCTCTGCCAGGCTGGGACAGCATAGAACAGAGAAAACATCCATCTACTGAGGAGTAAGACAATAATGTGAGCAAAGGACTTTGCCTTGGAACTGGTATCAGGCTGTTGAATACCAATACTGGGCAGATCCCAATGGCCAGATCCCAGTGGCTTCTGTCTTCAGGCTAGTGCCCATGGATGGACACTCTGCACTCACCCTGGTCTTAGATGGAGACCCCTAACCTCAGTAGGACAGGCTCTTATTTTAGGCAGCATCACTTGTTGCTGGCTGCAGTGGTGTTGGGCCATGAGTACAGCACAGCAACAAGAAGCTCATAGCAGCATATGCCTTGTTTCCTGGCCCTGCCCTTGCACTGCCCTGGTCTTAATAAGTTGCAGGCCACACGTGCAACCCTGTGTTGTGGTATTGGTGACCCCAGGACTGTATACTCATCCCTTTTCCAAACCCAGACAACAAAACATGGAAATAATTGTTGTCTCCTTGGGTAAAGAAGGGGGAGAATGGTTCAAAATCACTGACCAGGATTGTTCAATCCATAGTTAAGCTAGAGTTTCAGGGAGAATACAGAAGTGCTTGATCATAACCTCTGACTGAGAATGATATGTCTGGGCCCATCCTGGGCTCAGGCAGAGACTTTACAAGATGCATTAAAGCTTGTCTATGCTGAGCAACTGTGGATTGGGACAAATTTGGGTCTTTGGTCCCCTCTAGTGCTGAAATAGAGTACAAAAACTATGGATTTGTGGCAAATCTGCACTGGAGCATCATTTAATGCTGAAATAGTGGTAGTGAAAGAGAAAACAAGCAGTCTGCTTAAGAGTTTTTGGAAAGTCAGATTATGAAGACTGGAATAAATATATAACCTTTCAATGTGGAGACATTGTTGTATGTTAATGAGCATAAAGAACTTGCAGTCAACCATGCTGTCACCTAACACATAAAGGCATAAGAAAATTACCATTTGTAAATGATATAGGTAAACTCTCAGAGATTTAAAATAGCTTCTTTAAGAAAATAACAAATGTTAAGAAGACAGAGAAACAATTTACTATTTTATCAGAGAAATTTAACATATAAATTGAAATAATTTTTAAATATAAAACACAAAGTCTTGAGCTTAAAAGTATATCAAATGAAATGAAAACCACAGTAGACTGCATTAATAGCAGAGTATATCACTTAAAAGAAAGAATCAGTGAGCTCAAAGGCAAGCTATTTGAAAATGTACAACTGGAGAGAAAAAAGAAAAATGAGCAGGAATGGAAAATGCATGCAGGTAAGTTAGGACAGTAGTAAAATCACAAATATTCTAGTTGTTGGGGTCCCAGTGGGATATGAGATTACCAAAGGTGTGGAAAACTTATTCAAGGAGATAATAACAGAAAACTCCCCAAAGCTAGAAAAGGATACAGATATCTAGAAAAAGGAAGATCAAAATCATCCATCAGATTCAACTCAACCAAGGCTACCTTAAAACACTATAACCACACTCGCAAAAGCTAAAGACAGAGAAGATTCCCAAAACAACAAAGGAAAAGAAACAAATAACATATAAATATATTTCAATTTGCCTAACAGCAGACTTCCCTGTAGAAAATTTATAGGTAAAGAGACAATGAAATATTTACAATGCTGAAGAAAAAAAAATTGGCAATGAATAATACTATATTCAGAAAGGTGATACTCTAAAAATAAAAGAGAGATAAAGGCATCTCAGACAAATAAACGCTGAGAATATTTATCACCACCAGATATGCCTGTAAGAAATGTTAAAAATAATTGTTCAAATGGAAAGAAACTTATGATCAAGAAGAAAACATCAGAAGATATATAGTTGGCAATAATAATAACTATATGCAAAAATTCAGATTTTTCTGATAGTGGCAGCATGGTTTACATATTTAATGTGAAGACTAAAAACAAATCAGTTAGAAATATTAACTGCATTAATAAGCTAAGAGATAAGCATCATTAGAGACATAAAATTAGACACCAAAAACTCAAAATATGGGAATAAATAGTCAAGTGTAAAGATTTCATTAGTATTCATCTTTCTTTCTTTTCCAATCTTCATGATTAGTGTTAAGTTACTCTCACTTAAAAAGTATCTGTTATAATAAAAAGCTTTTTAAATAAACTTCATGGTAACCATGCAGCAAACACCTATAATAGAAATGCTAAAATGAATAAACAAAGAAACAAAATACACTAACTGAGAAAACCTCCTAAACACAAAAGAAGAATGGTAGAGAAGGGAAAAACAGCTACAAAAATATTCAAAATAAGTAAAAATGTCTGAAATAAGACCTTACTTCTCAAAAATTGCCTTAAATGTAAATTTGTTAAATTATCCAATTAAAAGCATAGACTGATTCAATAGATTTGAAAAGGAAGAACCAACTATATGCTGCTTACATGAAATTCATTTCACCTCTAAGGACACTCAAAGATAAGTGAAAGAATGAAGAGAGACTTTTCTTAAATATGGAATCCAGAAGAAAGCAGGAGTAGCCATACTTATAAACTCAGATTAAAGAGACTGTAAATCAAAAGAAGAGACAAGGAAGGTCAATATATAATGATAAAATGTCAATTTAACAAGAAAAAAATTGTAATATATATGCACCCACTATTAGAGCAACTGAATATATAAAGTAAATATTAATAGACTTAAAGGGAAAGATGAACTCCAATGCAGTAATAATTAGTTACTGTAATATCACACTTTCAGTAATATATAGATCATGAAGACAGAAAATCAATGAAGAAACAGAATTAAGTTATACCCAAGATCAGATAACAGACACAGAGAATCCCATGGAACAGCTACAGAATACACATTCTTCTCAATAACACATGAGCATTTTCCAGGATATATGGTATAATATACTTTGACAAAACAAATTTCAACAATCTTTTTAATGAAATCCTGTTGAATATTGTTCCAACAAAAATGCAATAGAACTAGATATCAATAACAAGAAAAACTTCAGAAACTACACAAATACATGGAAATTAATCAATACACTTCCAAAACCCTGATGGAGCAATAAAAATAATCAAGAAATAAATGAAAATATGTCTTGAAACAAATAAAAATGAAAACATAATATACCACAATCTGTAGGATAAGGCAAAGCAGTATTAAGAGGGAAGTTCATAGTAATCAACACCTACACCAAAAAAGCAAAGTGATCTTAAACACATGACCTACTGTTGCACCTCAAGAAACAGGAAAACAAGAGCAAACAAAACCCAAAATTAGTAGAAAAAAAGAAATAATAAAGATCAGAGCAAAAATAAGTGAATAGAAACTAAAAAATCAACAAAACAAATGATTGATTTTTAAAACTTCAGAAACATATATATATATATATATATATATATATATATATATATATATACATATATATAATATAAGAAAAAATAATAAACTCTAAGCTGGATTAAGAAAAACAGAAAGAAGACTCAAATAAAATCAGAGATGAAAAAGAAGACATTACAATGGACATCACAGAAACACAAAATACCATTAAAATGATTATGAACAACTATGTACCAACAAATTTAACAATCTAGAAGAAAGGTTTAAGTTACTGGATACCTAAACCTTGCTGAGGTTGAATCATATGAAATAAAAAACTTGAATAATGATAATGAATCAACAATAAAACATCTCTCACCAAAGAAAAGTCCAGGACCGCATGGTTTCACTGTTGAATTCTACCAAACATTTAAAGAATATCAATTGTTCTCAAATTACACCCCAAAACTGAAGAGCAAGGGGGAGGTGGTACATGCTTATAATTTCAGCATTTGGGAGTCTGAGACAGGAGGAACTCAGATTCAAGGCCAGCCTCAGCAATGTAGCGAGACTCTCGGCAACCTAGCAAGACCCTGTTTCAAAACAAAACCATAAAAAAAGGGGTGAGTGTGTACATTAGAAGTAGAATGCCCCTGGGCATCCAGTACTACAAACACCACCAACAACAAAAACAAAGAAAACAACTGAAGAGAAAGGAATCCTTTAGACTCATTCTATAAGGCCAACATTATACTGCTACCAAAACCACTCAGGGACACATACACAAAAAAATGCTACAGGCAAATATCCTTCATGAACATAGGTGTAAAATCATCAACAAAATATTAATAAACTTGAAAAATAGTGCAATACAAAGATTATCCATCATGATCAAGTGGAATTTATCCCAAGGATTCAAAGGTGGATTGTCTGATGAGAATCAATAAATGTGATATACCATATACATTATGATGTGAGACTATAATGCACCAATAAAGGCAAATACAAATATAAAATAAATAAAAATATTTTTACCTTTATATCCTCCCAAAAGTATATGATCATAGCAATGGATACAAAAAAGGCTTTTAATTAAAGACAATACCCCTTCATCAAAAAAATTTCTGAATAAATTATTTATAGAAGAAATTTAAGTCAAAATAATAAAGACCATATATATCAAGCCCACAGCCCACATTAAATTTAATGAAGAAAATTTGGAAAGCTTCTTTTCTAAGATCTGGATACAGGCAAGAGTGCTCCCTACACCACTCCTAGCCAGAACAATCAGGCAAAAATAACGCATAAAAGGATATATCTGTTTGCAGATGACATGATTGTTTATGTAAGAAAAAACCCAAGACTCTACCAAAAATCTGTTAGAATTAATGAATTCTGTAAAGGTGCATGATATAAAATTAACATACAAAAATCGGTAGCATTTTGATAAGGCAATAGCAAATTATTTAAAGAAAAAAAGGACAACAATCTTGTTTACAATACCTCCTTTAAAAAAAAGTCTAGTAATACATTTAACTGAAGAGATGAAAGATTTTTACAACAAAAATAATAGAACATTGATGAAAGACATTAAGGAGGCCATTCAACAATATAAGCATTTCATGTCCTTGAGTTAGAAGAATCAATACTGTTAATACATACATAGTACCCAAAGGAGTATACAGATTTAATTCAATGTTTATCAAAATATGTATACTATTTTGTGTCACTTAAAAAATAAATATTAAATATAATTTTTAAAAAGTAGGAAGGAAATGCACAGGAGACTGGAAGAGACTAAACAAACTGGAATGCATGATGCATCTCCTAAAGGTGTTCAAATTCCAGATTTTGAACTCTGATCCGGTAAGAATTTATTCTAGCCTTCTCCCCTTGCTTAATTATAACGTTTTTCACCAACAGTGAGATGCTTAACATCTACTGTCCACTGTCCTTTTACTTACTCATCAAACCTCAGGTATACATGCATAGCCCTTTATAAGGGCTCCTTGTATGTCCAATGGAAGAAAAAATTACCATCTAGAGTACAATGTTTATGTTCATCTTTAGCTCTTAACTTTTAAAATGAAATTTAAAGATTAGCTTTACTTTATAGTCCAAACATTGTTTTACAAAGTCACATAAGTTGGTTCCCTTTATCCCCCTCCTTCAGTACATGTATATGCTATACTTTTGTTAACAGTTTAATTTATTTGCCCTCCAACATCATGGCAAGTGCTTTCTTTTGCTTAGTTTGCATGCATTAAAATTCACTCTTTTTGATGTGCAATTCTATGGGTTTTGACAAAAGCCAAGATTCATGTATTCATTACCCAGTTCTACTCCTCTTTGAATTCAGTAAGTTTAGGTCCTGATCTCCACCCAAAAGTTCTGCCATCAAGAGACATCTGCTCATTATCTCTTACCCACACATCAAACGCCTTTGATGAGACCCCTCAAAGTTCTCCAAAGAACTGAAATGAAAGTGGGGTGTCCTTTGTCTCCAAATACTCCAACTGCAAAGCTATTGAGTGGTTTTACTACCATGGCCTGAAATTTGGGAGAAACACACATATTACGTGCCATTATGCATATCTTTGATATATTTTCATAGATATAAAAGGAAATAAGGCAAGGATTTACTTCATTATTTAATATTGTGTGCATTTGTTCTATCTTTATTCTCTCTTTTTTCCTATTATAATTATAATGTAATTATCAGATTAGAATCAGTACTGGGTCTCAAGATGTTTTTACAATTATATTCTAGGTCCCATCACTTATAGCCATTTTAACTACTGAAGTTTGCAAATTCAAAAGAATTTCACTTTACAAAAAATTCACATTAATAGAGCATCTCATTATCATCTGTATAAATGTCTTAAATGTTTTAATAGGATTGTCTTGACCAATCATTTCAGTATATAATTCCCTTGTTGTTAATTGAGCATACTTTTCAGCTAATAATGTTTTTCTAATTGTTTAATTTTGTCTTGGCTTCTATAACATGTTTTGAATCTGAATAATTATCACCCTTCATTTAATTTGTTCCCTTGGAGATATAGAACACATGGTTGTAACACCTTATAAATTTCTTTTTAAAAATGATAAAGTTTGTCCCTTCCTGGCTTTTTATAGAAATTAACAGAAGATGCTTGAAAACACTTTTTTTTTTTCTTTTTTAAAAGCTGACCTGGAACACGGAGCTCTCAGATCTCCACATTTAAGTGTTCTGCTTTGCATTCAAGGTTGTCAATATGATGTGTGGGCTTCTGCTTTTGCAATTATTTTAAATGTAGTTATTAAGTCCCTTTGGGAAATTGTTCTCCAGTTCTTACATTTTTCTTATGTACCCCTTCTTTTATTTATCCAAGGTGCTAAAAGTATGTTTCTTTTGAAAAATATGCATGCTTTTCATGAAAAAATATAGAGAATACAGGGAGGCTTGCAGAAGAGAGAAGATATGCTCACATAAGAAACTATTTTGTTTTAAAAGAAGGCTTGAAGTTTGGAAGGAGAAAATTGGTATTTCATCCCCAAGTAAAATTTAAGAAGAACACAACTGTAATTTAGAAAAAAAATGCTCATTTATTTGCATAATTATTTTTCAGTTTCAAAATAAAATAGAAGTAAGCATTCCTAATTTTTTATTAGAAGATGGGGCATGTAGGGGGTTTAATACCTTCAATTAAGTATCTTCTGAATGAAATGAATATGTACATTTTTTTTAATTGTCAAGTTAAGAATACTCACCATACAATTAAAGGATTTTAATTGGCTTGTCACCAAAGACATAAACCAAAGATGAAAAATATCTAGCACTAATAGCACCATTCCATGATGAAGCTGTGGCAGACATCACTAATCAATCACAGTGTTTTTTTCCCACTCTGTCAGTGGGAAAATTCCTAAATCTTTCTCAGGACAGCACTACGTTCAATGCCAAGCATAATGGCATGGTTAGATATAAAATGCTCCCTAAAGAGCTCATGTATTAAGCTCAGGGTTCATATAATTAAGTCATGGGAGTTTTAATCTCACCAGTAGATAATAGATTTATCTGAGTGAAACCTAGGGCAGTCGGGTGTGGCTAAAGAAGGTGGGTCTCTGGGAGTATGGCTTTAGGGATTATGCCTGTGTCTTTGACTGCTCTTGCTTGCTCTTTCTTGCTTTAAACTCCCATGAAGTGAGGAGCAGAGCCCATTCACTCTCCTCTCTGCTTCCTGCTGCCGTCATATCCTGAGATCCATGGTCCCCAGCCTCCCATGGAATGAACCTCGAATCCCCAAGGAAACCATGAGCAAATAAATTTTCCTTCCTCTAAATCATAATCAGGTCCTTGGATTATAGCAGAGAGAATGCTAAGACATATAGAAAGGGAATTTATTTCTTCTAGTTAAACTTGTTTTCCATTGATTATATAACTTGTAAACCTCCCACTTCCCCAGGATAACAAATGCACGGGAATTGTTCTTTTGTGTATGTAATTGTATAGGTTGCATTACTTCTTGACTGACCCCAATATAATTGTTATTAAACATCACCTAATTTCCCAGAGATTATCACAGATGCTATTTCCGCATAAGCAACATTAAAAATTAACAAAAAAATAATTTGCTTAATACTATGAAGGCATTTTGAAACATTTGCTAGATACATTCTTTTCATATATAGGATATGTTACTGCAATTGGCATGGAGATTAAGTGATAAATTCACTTAACAAAATATTCAAATACGTGACATCTAGCCTAATGAAACTCAGAGAATATGAGGATTATGAGTGGAATTAACACAGTAAAATAATGAGCAGGATTTACATTTACTGGGAGCTATATAAAAAACAACAAATCAATCCACACTAAGTTCATTTAGCTTCAGTTTTACACCTCCTAGGACAGGAATTGTGTAGCCTACAAAACAATTTATATTTTATCTGTACCATCTAATTAATTAAATGGCCCCAGAGTACCAAACTCACAAATCTCGTTAATAGCTGAATACTGAAATAAAGGCTGTTCACCCCTACTAGAATAATATTTGCATATCCCCACCTGTGATGGGTAATAAGTACCTGCCACAAATCAGAATTATGAATTTTGTACGCCTAACAAAACCGCAGGGGAAATTATACCTCAGACATTCCATAATAATTGCAGCTAAGCTGTTTAGTGCCATCCACTTATTCTGCCTGAAGTGTTTAAAGCAGCAACAGTTGTAAATGAATTCAGGCACATATTCAAGGGAATGTTTTTTTTTTTTCAAAAAGTTTTTCTGTCTTGCCATATGTAATTATCTTTATGAAAGTATTCAGCTGCAAGTTAGAACATATTCACATTTAAAGAGGCAAATTAGGAAAAAAAAAAAAAAAAGTCCCTCCCATCAGTCTATTGGGTGTATATTAGAATCCTGTCATTGAAACTTTGAAACAGCTTAGGATATATTTTGAGGAATTGACACTCTGGAATTTAGGTTGACTTGCTGAGGTGGGAGTCTCCTGTGCTGATGAAATTGGTAAAATGATATTCATAGGACATAATCCAGGAAATTGTGGAACTTTGATGGAGCAAATCCTGGAATAATGACTCCAGGTTTCAAGATTAAATAATATGGCCCATCTCCAAAATGGCTTGTCAAAGCTCCAGGAATGGGTTGTGGAATTTGTAGCTGCTGGGTGGAATCTAGCTTGAGATCACCACAATTTGAGACCACTGACTACGCAGGGCATGTTTCTTCCTATTGCTGAGCTCCTACTGGAGAGACACCATGGCAGAGTCCAGCATAGTGTCACACAAGAAGAAATAACATGCACTTGGTATTAACTGTTGACAACAATGACCGTAATCTGGTTTAACAAGAGTCAATGAGAAATAACACTAACCGGAGCAAGATATAACTTCTTCAAGAAGTATGGCAGTAATTCAATAATTGTGAAGACAGTGAGGTATATTGGAGAGATGCTTGAAGATCCACTGTCAACTCATGTCAAAGATTACCCTTGAGATCTGGAGCAAGTCAGTTTCCCTGAGTTTCTCTTTCTTCATCTACAAAATGTTATTGAGAAAAAAAGTTCCATGCCCATACTAATTGATTGAAAAAAAAAAAACCTACTACTTGGAGTGGTTGTGTACTACCCTAGCAACAGTGTACACAGCTTAGTGTCACATCACACTATAAGCGAATGTCATCGTTTTATTTCCCCCACTAGAGATTTGGCTGCTTTCCTGAAACAAGCTTCTCTTTCAAAGAGACTACAAACGAAAACGAGGGGCATAGGAGAAAATATATGAAAGAAATGCAATCCTTCAAAGAATTCCTTCCTAGTTTTTGTATGTGTGCTTAGTACAAAAAAATCAATCTCATTTTCTTGGAAAGTGCTTTAAAAATAATTAAGATTTATATATTTTCGAAAGAGTGAGCAGGTTGTAGTGAGCCACCATGAGGTGATTAAATCAGGTTGTTTGAGGCCCCCTAAGGTGACAGGAGGGTCTGTAGGCTTTAGGAAGAAAGCTTATATAGCCTATTACCATGATGAAGTGAAATTTAAAATTACATTTTATATTTGTAAAGGACTAACAGGCAAGGTCCCTATGGATTGTCAAATACTACATAAAATGCTATAAAAACCAGACCATAATCTCTCGCTAACTTACACATTAGCCTCAGGCAGTAAAGATGGTTTTTATTGGAACCAGATTTTGTGAGGGGGAAAAAAAAAGTTATGCACAGTTTATCCTGGCTTTTCAGGCACTTTGCTTCTTCCTTGAGTTAACATGACGTATTCCAAGTGATTAAATAAACTTGTCTAGCAGCTCTTCTCCTGTACTTGAAAGGAGGCAAAGTAAAGAAGGATTTACTCTGAAGAGAGGTCTTAATTCTATCACTGAAAAGTGTCCCTGGTTTATTCCAATCATTGCTACAGAACCAAGGAAAGGAAAAAAAAAAAAAAAAAAAAAAAAAAAAAAATTAAAGCTTCTAAAAATGCCTCTTGGAGAGATCACTTGTACTCTATGTGCTGCTTCATTTACCGCCTTGTACCTTTGAAAATCGAAAGTAATACCTGTGGGAAGAATTCAGGACACAGATGAGAAATAATTGTTAGTGCCATGAATGCACACAGCCCAGAAAAATCATAGTTTGGATTTTAGTTAATTTATTTTCACTGAGGTACTGAGCATGACTGGTCAAAGATTTTGATAGACTGGTAATTTTTTTCCATCTTCACTAGTAACTAACTGAATGGCTTGCAGTCAGACTTACAACATGTGGCAGATTTATAAATGATCTCTGGATTCAACAGTCAAGCAGTGAGCATATTGATGTCTGGTTTTGTGCTCTTTTCAAGAATTAAGGGTTTGTAATGGTCTGGATGTCAGATCTGAGCTTTTATGTGGAGACAGACTTCTGACTATTTAGTTGTTTTATTTCTTAATTTAATCTCTGAAAATTTGGGTTATTTCCAGAGATAGCTTACACAGAAAAATTCAAAGTTTTGATCTACCCTAACGTTTATAGTATGCCAGCTGATGATTAACCCTCCCCTCTGTGGGCTACCCAGTTAAAACTGAGAAGGCGTTGGTTCACATGAATCCTGAGAATTCCCAGTAAGGAGCCTGTATCTAATCACATGCCTTAGGAACTCCCCAAAATTTGGTATGATATTAAGTACATATTTTGCTATCATGCTGACCTTTTTACTAATCTTCTACCCATCATTTATTGGCTGTATGATAATATTTATTCTTGTTATTACTATTATTACTACTTCTACTATTTCAGTGTTGGGGATTGAACCTAGGGGTGCTCTACCAGTGAGTTATAGTCTTAATTAATTTTTTATTTTGAAAGAGGGTCTTACTAAGTTATCATGTTCTACTGGTCTTTCACCTGCCATCCTCCTGTCTCAGCTTCCCAAGTACTGGGGCTACAAGTGTGTGCCATTGTCCCCAGCTCTTGGCTATGTGGCTTTTGGTAAGTATATGACCTCCTCTGAGCATCAGAGTTTTTTGTTTTGCTTTGTTTTTATTTTTCATCTCTAAGAGATACCTGTCTAAAATATTGTTGAAAATATTAAATAAGCTCCTATGTAGAGGTAGGGTTGAGTGCAGCTTGAATTCTGGTTACCCTGGAACCTTAACTTTTAAGAGATAAGCAGCAAAAGAGAAATAGGCCATGATGACCAAAAAAGAAATTGCTTTTATAACAGGAAGAAGATATTCATTGCTATTGGAAGAGATAATAAAATAAGGACTAAAACAGTGCCTTCTCTTAATTTGTGTTCCTTCCAAACACTGTTCTGACCTTTCCTCTCTCAGTATCTTCTATTGCTTTATTATACTGTTCTCATACAGGATACCAATTAATTTCTTGTTGCTAAATCTAAAGATCACTTTCTGATCTGTATTTTTTTAGAACTAGAACATGTCCTGCTGGGAGAGTTGGAGAGGAAGGATCACGGGTGGAAAGAGCTTGAGCTTACAGTAAGAATTTGAATGGGAAACTGACGTCTTGGTAAATGCCTGAACTTGGAAAAGCAATATAACTATTCTAAACTTATTTTCCTTCTCAGAAAACATAAACAGATGGCTGTGGTAAGAGCAGAGATCAGACTGCCATGCACAAAAGCATCAAATACCATACTAGGAAGATGATTGATAGGTGCTTCATAAAAGTTTTTTTTTTTTTTTTCTTTCCAATGACATGGAATGGTAGGACATGGCAGCCACCTTCATTTTCTTCTACCCTCCTATTATGTAAACTCCTCAAGATTAAAATAAATGCATCTTAATTATCTGTGCATCCAGGATGCCTAGCACAGTACTTGAAACAGTGCATGTTTGTGAAATTCTTACTGATTGAATGAAGAAGCCAAACAGTTGAATGACACAGAGGTGTTCTCAGGGAGGCATGTATACTGGTGGTGATACCAGCTTCCTTTCAGTGGCTGCTCCTTCCTGAGGCCTTATTGGACAGATGTTTGTGGAAGATATTTTTGGATGTATCATGAAAGGTTTGTGATACAAGATGATCTAGTGAAAAGACCTCATGATAATAATCAGGAACATATTTTAAACATTTATTATGCATGCCTTACAACAAATGCTTTATTGCATTGCCTTATTGATCCATCATACAACCTTTAAGAAAGCTGTTCCATGTTCATTTTACAGAAGAGGTTATTGCTTACATAATTAGATAATTGGCCATGAATAGACCTGATGTCTGAGAGGGGATCTGGGTTCTGAACCTAGACAAAGCAACCTTCTACAGTGCTTGGTCTTAACCATAACTCTGTGTCAGATTCCCCACCAAATGCAAGTTCTGAATACCTGACCAACAAGGCTCTCTGTGCCAGGGCTGCTGCCAGCCTTGCCAAGCTTTCCACAGGTTCCTCCCCACTCTCTTCAAACCATAGTACACTTTTTTTCATTTTTTTTTCTTGAACCCAGGTGTATTTTACCTCCAAACTAAATCCCCAGCCCTTTTTATTTACTTATTTTTATTTTGAAACAGGGTCTTGCTAAATTGCCTAGGCTGGCCTCGACCTGCAATCCTGTCTCAGTCTCCCAAATTCTGGGATTACAGGCGTGTACTAAATCTCTCGGCACCATCTTCATTCTTTAAACATTCCATAATCTTTCTCACCTTCAGGCCTTTTCACAAAGTTCCTTTATATTTTCCTGTTAAATCCCTTCTAAATAAGCTGCCTTAAGTGTGTTTCTCCTTGTTGCAAATAAATGACCCCTGATTATTACCCTTTAGATTGGAGGTAGTGGGTAATGGCTTGAATAGAACACAAACTTGAAGCCAGTAATACCTGGAGTTACAATATATATAAACCCCAATATATATAAAAAAAGATATATATATATATATATATCTTATATGTATGTCATATGCATTATATATACATATATATGGACTTTGGACAATTTAGCCTTTTGATGAGGTAATAACAGTTATATACTTACACAGTCGTTTCAGTGACTAAATGAGACAATGCCACAATGCCTGTAAGGCACTTACATAAACATCGTTGGTTACTAAAATTATGAAAACTTCATTATAATCTCAAGATTTGTTACTGAAATCATGGTATAAAAGTTTTACAAACCTCCTAATGTTCATTTCAGTTGTACTTATGTGTTTATTACCATATTCCCTTAGCTATTACATCTTAAAAGAGAACCAGGACATGAGAATCGTTAATTGAACTTGGTATACAAGTAAGGAAAACTCCTAGGGATCACAGAAGAAAAAGCACACATGAAACATTGATTTATTTGGGGAAAATAACAGAAACAAATCAATAACTTTGAGATTAAAGTCAAAGTAGATATTAAATTGTATGTGAGCATAATTTTGACCAGGAATTAACTTATTTTCTTTAAGTCTAATTCAAAGTTTGTAGTACAACCCTCTCATTGCTATTTAAATTCATGACAAATTCCATGTATTTTGTGTATTTGTACATATGTATTATGTATGCTATTGAGTTCTGGAGAATGTTATGAATTCATAATGAAATTTTTTAAAAATACAATAAAATACTTTTTTTATTCCCAAAACATATAGTTATGAACTGTGACTGTCTTAATAATTGTTGGAATTACCCTATACTTATTTTTAGTGATTTGCTTACTCAAAGTTTTATATGCTTATGACAGAAACAAGAATTGCTAAGATCAGGCTATATTTAAGGGTAAAAATATTTTATAACCAACTGGTCTGTGCATCTTCTGTGTAGATATCTTTGATTTCTACAACAGGTTTTTCAAAGCATATTTCCAAGGTTATGTAAAGGATGGGGAAAACAAAAACTAAACTATATGAAAGATGGGTTTTAAGTCTATATGTAGGCTAAGTAGATCTCTGTAAGGTTAACCAAGTTTTAAAAAATGTATTCTTTATATCTCTATACAATGCTTCTTTTCTCAAGATTGATTCTCAATGCCCTTTTTATTCTCAGTGGTATTTAGTATTTCTCTAAGATTTTCCAAATTATGTAATTCATGCAAACTTCTTATCTTGATACCTAATAATACGTGCAAAATATATAGAAAGAAGAGGGGCTGGATTTTCAGGGGGGGAAAGTAATATATTGTTGGTTGTACTGATTTCTCCTTTCTGAGATTTTATTTTCTCAACTGCAAGATGAAGAATTAAACTATAGGTTTCCTAAGGTTTGCCACAGGTTGAGAAGTTCATATGTCTACAGGTTGACCCTTGCAGATGTAATTTCTATGGGTTTCCTACATGTTTCATTAGCTCCAGCTAAATCTGTTCCTGCTAAATGGGCAAGTGCCCATCTCCTTTCTGCCTTCTATTTTCTTGGCATTACTGATTGCTTTCTCCAAAAAGTTCTCTCTCATTTCTCAGTTCAAATTATTCTAGTCAAGATTCCTTTCACATTACTCTTACCACAAAACTCTCCCTGACACCTCCCAATTCATAGTGATATGGTTTCTAAAATTTTGCCTGAAAATCTTTCATGTATACCACATATACTGTTTTATTATGTTGTTTCTTGTCTTATTGTATCTACTAGACTTGGAACATATGAATTCATTTACTGAATTTTGGATTTTTCTGGAGCACATAGTAGGCTCTCAATAAAATATCTGCAAAGATAGAATGCTTGGTCTCTATGTTTGACACATTGTAAATGGCAAAATCGCTTCCTATTGAAGAGTAAGCTCTTAGCCTTTTATTTGGATTCCATTTTGTGGGTTACTTTTGATTCTGCAAAGATGAAGTTTAATGCTTTTTTTATTATACTATATGAGTATTAGCTCTCCCCTGACAATAAGACAGTCAGAAAGATGATGTTGGCTGGCTCTTTCTTTTCTCCAAGCCCTTGTTCGGAGAATAAGCTCTGAGTGATGAGGCCATACCCCTGTGTCTAACAAAGAACAGATTGCTCCTTAGATTTACCCATCTCAGACCCTTCCCTGTAATCACTTAACAATTTCTGCTTGATTAAAATGTGCACGATTTTTTGTGTGCTTAATTTTTTTAATTAAAATTTTTTGGATTAAGCTACCTAAGAATTTTTGTATGTCTCTTCTTTCCTTCAAAAACATGTTTTCATCATAAATGAAGCTGTAATGGGAATTTTAACAGTCATCTCCTTGTGACAAATACTCTACATGGATGTTAAAGCAAAGGCAACCCATATTTTCTACTACTCCTTCACCCTCATTATTATGATGGAGGCTCTGCAGATTCGATGGAATTTGGCAGGTAAAGGGATCCAGTTGAATCATCTCAAAGCCCTGGAGTTTTGGGCCTCTGGCTATTATGGCTGAGCAGCTACGAGTATGCAGAAATCGGTGCTTTGTTTGCCCTAAATCCCCGAGCCATCTGCACCACACAGAAAGCAATGTGAACTCAGTCATTCAAAATGAATATTTTAAAGTTCACTTTTGATGTGCACTTTTTAATTTAAATTATTTTTTTTTTATTTTATTCAAGACTTCTTAAATCTTTGGATCCTAGCTGTTCTGTCTCATGATGCTGACAGCATTCTGTATTCATTTTAGTAAATCCAGAGATGGTAGATTATGAAATAGGTAATGATAAACAATCATGGTACACAATTAGGACAGTCCCAAATCCCTTTAAGATGCATTCATTGGTGTTCATTAAAAAATATCAGGCATGAAATAAATTACAAAAGTATTCAGTGTTCTAGCGCTGTGTTCTTTTAGTTTTCAAAAGTCTCATGTGCTTTAAACTTTTTTTTTCCCCAGATCACTGTTGCTACGAGTTAAACTGATGTCTTCTCATAGATTGTTTAATGAATGTATATAGTGAACAATAATAATTTTGAGCAATTTCTAAAGCATACACGAACTCTCTATATAGTTCCTCCAGATTAAAGACATTTGTGACACTGTAAAGATTACATGGTAGTATGTAATATTTATAAGCAATATTTGCTAAAATCAATGGCCATTGCTGGCCTCAAGGTCAAGAAATTCTTAGGAAATAGTATCTTATTTGTAGTGAATCAAGAATAGTGCAATCTTTTCGAATATACATGTTAAAACCCATTGTTGAGAGCCCTTTGCCTCTCATGTCTGGTAAAAAGCCAAGGGCAGATGTCAGAGAGTCTGCCCATGCTGTTGAATACCACACATGACTCCTCACCATGTAGTGTTTACTAATAATGAAGAGTTTAATTCTTTAGCTACAACCTGATAAAAGCTTACTTTAGTCCAAGATATCTCTACCATGTTTTTACTGATACTTGGAGTTGGATAATTTTTTTTTTTTCCCTGTGGTACTCGGGATTGAACCCAGGGACATTTTATATATGAGATACACCTCTAGCCTGATATTTATTTTGAAACAGAGTCTTGCTAAATTACCGAGGCTGGCCTCCAACCTGTGGCTATCCTCCTCTCAGCCTCCCAAGCACTGGGATTACAGGCCTGTCCAGCAGGTTGGAACATTTTTGCTGTGCAGCCCTCTGTGTTGTGCACTGTAGGATGTTTAGCAACATCATTGGCATCTACCCATTTGATGCCAGATGCTGGTATTACCATCTTCCCAACTTATGACACACACAAAAGAAAAAAAAAAATGTTTGTAGACATTGCCAAATATCCCCAGAGCCAAATTTGCTCTGCCCTTCTCTTGCCTTTGAGAGCCACAATTTTAGAACCATACTAAGCCTTATGAACTTCCTTTCATGATACCATGTCCATCAGTCAGGATTCAGTGCAGGTGACAGAAAGTCTTTAGGAGTTTTGAGAATTCAGTGTTTGTTACACTTCAGGAAGAACTAGGGAGAAAAATCCAGGGGAGCTTCATCAGCCTAGAATTTTAAGATCTTGCCACTTCAAACTGTGAGTCAGAGAAGAAAGCTACTACCACTGCTGGAGGAGCCAAGGCTGCTACTCATACCCAGAAGGCTTCTGGACAGACTATAAACTCAGAACACTCATTTTTTCCCACCTAAATTTCCAGAACCAGCAAAAGCAACAGTGTGCCAAACAATACTTCTCCTTTCAAGCCTCTCTCACCTGTATATGATTCTCACCTGTATTCTACCTTCAAAGAAGTTTAGAAAAACTGTATTTATTACTTTTCAGCCCCTACAATATATGTATAAGATACAATGGGGGGTGGGTAGAATGGATGCTGTGGGCCACAACAGCATATCTGATGTGCTGTGCTGTGGCACATTTGCTTCATTTGGGGTTAATGTACCCTCCTAAGAGTTGTGGTTAATTTATCTATTCATTAATTTGAGCATCAGTCATTCGTTATTTCAAATGTTTATTGAATTTTGTGTTAGAACTCTTGAATTGGTTTATTTAAACATGTTAGTGGAGAGGGCAGAACTGGGCTCATAAATGCTTTTGATTCAGTTTCCTCTCTTCTTCCCTCCTCTCCTCCCCTCCCCTTCCCTCCCTTCTCGTCTCCTCTCCTCTCTTCTCTTCTGTTTCTTTCTCTCCTTCTCTCTCTTTCTTTGCATTTTCTCTGCGTTTCAACATCCCCTTCCAGAAAGGGCTTTATCATTCCAACTTAAAATAATAAAAAAAAAAAGTAACAGACAAGAACCTTAGATTTTTTTTTTTCCTTTCCATGTACTTCTTGGATGAAGTACTGTAGTCAATGCATGGGGCACTATGATTGGCTAGTAGAGATCCAATATCTAATCATGTGGCTCACTCATTAGGCAAGAAATTAATTGGTGGAGATCAGGAGAAGGAGAATTGCATGACACAGTTGCTGAGGGTGGATACTGTGAGACAGAAAGCTGTCATATTTGTATTGACTACAACTGCTGCTGGATACTAGGGAGTACACTAGGTGCTGAAGATCTCAGAGAATAAGACAAGCTTTTAGACAGGTTTTCCTTTGGAACCTGAGCCGATAGAACTGACCAGTCCCTCTTTTATCATAGTTTGTGTTATTTTATTGCTGTTGTTGTTTATGTCCCTTGTCCTCTATAGACTACAATGATCTTGAAACTGAGGCCTCTGGCATTTTACTCTAGCATTGTGCTTGGCACAGACATGTGAATTCATGCATATTTGTTGGCTAAATGTTGAAAGAGTGAAAGAAGAAATGACTGATGGGTTAAATGAGTGACTCCTTTCTAACTTCAGAGGAAGGCCCAACTTGTTCCTTTACTAAAGCAGCTTCATGTGGAAGCAAATGTAGCTTAAGCAATGGTGATGGAGGGGCACCTGATCTACTCTGACACATTCCAATTTAAGCATATCCTTCCCTTACTCCTTTGCTGGAAGTCTATCTTCCTGGCTATGGGATTTTTATTGAATTTTTGATATGTGAATGAATCACCACATAAAATTTAAGATCTCTCTTGAATAAAATAACACAAACTAAATACTCCAGGGAAAATGAGTCAAATAAGTCTCTTCAGTGGTAGCTATTTATAAGAATCCCCTACATCTTTATAATGCTCTAATTTCAATAGATTTGAGTGTTGTTTGTTGAAATTTTAGGTTGAAAGACTGTGAGAGGTGGCACTTTATCTTGGTTGGTTATGAACACATTAAAAACTTACAATGACCAAAAGTATGTTAAGTGAATATATAAAATGGCTTCATATTTCTTTTATCTTTTTATAGGGTGGAATACACAGGGGAGAGTGAGGTGGGTATGACTATGATTAAAATCAATGAAGACCACACACGTTAACACATGATGACAATACCGTACACCACAGTGGCACATAAAATAATATCACCCATAAATCCTTTGCCCTTTCTGATGCTCCTAAGAAAACACATGAGATCATTTTGACTGATTAACAAGGCTATGCTCTGCAGGCACTACTGACCCTGAAGTTATTGGTATTACCTAAAGTATCTGAAGCTATAAATCAAGAACAGTTTGCATTATTAGGAGCAGGAAGATGTTTCCTAGGAAGAATGAGAAAGAGAATAATTACTTAGCATTGTGGCTTGGTCCCATAGTACTGTGGTTTGGGTAATAAGAAAATCTGTGATATTCATTTCTTATGAATGGAATTACTGGAAATTAAATGAGGCACCTCCGAATCAGAGGAAGGAAAACAGTCATCCATAGATTAGGCTGACCTTTTGGAATATCTGTTTATAGTCACTTAGCTGGGACAAGTGGGACTCAATAGGGCTATCGATTCTCTCTACATCTTACTCTCACTAACCAGTTTTCTAAACCATTTCTATCCTTAAGTTGAAAAAGTCAACTCTGATCATGGGTTTTGTGGTTGTGGTAGGGTACTAAGAGAGAACAGTGAAAGATTAAATAATTTAGGAATTATAAATGGACAAAAACCCAGTACTTTGATCAAAATGATTACAGATACATAAAAATTCTACACATTAGATAGGGATTATTGTTGGAAATAACAACCAACAGACTTGTGTCAAATTTGGTTTGAAAGCCCATTCTTATAAACAACCATATAGGTATCTTTCCAGAGTATTTCTCATCACTCCGTAAAAACCCTCTACTGAGAAAGAAGCAAGCAGCAGCTACAAAGGGACGCAGGGAAGAGCTTGGGCTTGTGGGTTCCAACAACACAACCATGTGATTCCTAGAATTACTAAGTTATTGTACTAGTATTATTTTAGATAGCATCCGTAGTTGATACACTTTAAATGCAAGTTTACAAAAAAACCCTGTTCATTATATCTATTTAATACTTACTATTAGAAATTATTTTTACTGCAAGCAAGAGAAATTAACTAACACTAATATAATTGAAATGTTGGATTTGGGCTTTGTCTGAACTCAAATCCAGGATGTGTATCTTTCTTCTACTTTTATATCTGCCTTCTTTACTTGCTATCAACTTTATAAGCCAGCTGGTTTGATTTGAGTGAGAGCACCAAAGTAGTTTTCTGAGGCTTGCAATTTATTGGGCATGGGATTATGATTACTTTAGGTATATCCATTTATGTGATTATTATTACTTTAAGTGTACCCATTTATGCCTGTAGCTAACAAAAGTAATAATATTTGTATCTTCTAAGGGTTCCTGAAAGACTCAACCAGCAAAATGAAAATATTTTGTATACTATAGGGCATGGAACAAGTATAGGAGATTTATATTTCTTACTCTCAATTTTATAGCCCTAACAAATATACTTTGGATACTCAAAAAAATGCATTTTGGAAAGATACTTTATAGACTCAGAGAATCAAAGGAAAAAAAGGATAACTGTGCATCAGAAAGGTTTACAGTGGCTATGATGACCTAAGCTGAAGGAGTGATTAGAACTTTGTAGGAACTGAAAAGAAAGATCTTTTCATGAACTAAGCTCTAAAAACCTTAGGACACTGACTTCTGTAAATATGATTTAGTATATATGCATATATTTTAAATATATAAGCATATGCATTTATGTGTATATCAATAAAAGGTATACAGAAGCTCAAAAAATTCTCATCTGTTGGATATGGTGGCCCATACTTGTAATCTCAGAACTTGGAAAGCTGAGACAGGAGGATCACAGGTTCAAGGCCAGCCTTAGCAACTTAGTAAGGCCCTCTGCAACTTAGTGAGACCCTGTTTCAAAAATAAATAAATAAATAAAAAATAGGGCTGGAGTTGTAGCTCAGAGGTAGAATGCACCTGGGTTCAATCTCTAGTAACACACACACACACACACACACACACACACACACACAACAACAACAAAAAAAAAAAACCACCTCATTTGTGTAGATTTTTTGAAATATAAAAATTTCAAAGATTTACTGTTTGATTGATTTTGATAGTGCAGTGTCAAAAATGTTGCCAGTTTTTGGTACCTCTGCTTTGCTGGTACTTCGAGCAGATGCTTAGTCTGTCACTAGGCATGGCTGTCACCATGACTCGCCTCCAAGGACTTCCACAGTGTTATTTCCCTGCTTTCATGTTTCAGATATGCTACAGAGATAGTGCAAATGGCCAATAATAGGTCAATTATCTATTTTCCATGTCAAGAAGTACATCGTCAAGTAGTATGCTGAGGACCCTCCCCATACACCAGGGCCATTTTCGAAGGGGGGCGTATCACTGTAAAATGTTAATTCATCCTCCTCTTTTCTCTGTCTACATGTGCATCATCTGACAGTGGTTGTTGTTCATGGCCTCATACCTCCTACCTGCTTCATCATTACTCACAATTAATGGAACTCTTTATATTATGGCTTCATACTTAAAACTGAAATCATCCAGGCATAATGGTACACATCTATATTTCCAGTACTTGGGAAGTTGAGACAGGAAGATCACAGGTTCAAGGACAGACTCGGCAACTTATTGAGGCTCTCAGCAACTTAGCAAGACCCTATTTAAAAAAAAATAATTACAATAAAAAAGGGCTGGGGGTAGAGCTCAGAGATAGAATGCCCCTGGGTTAAATCCCCAGCACACACAAACAAACAAACAAATAACAACAACAAAAAAAACCCCTGAAATCACTAAACATTTAATAATGCAACACATTAGTGGTAACTGGACTAAACATTCATTCTGCTCTGAGACCAACACAAAATTTATTGAATAAATATCATAGAAAGGAGAAGAAAGAGCTTCACTCAGGAGATGAAAGGTACCAGAAGATTGCCTCATCTCTACATGTGTGTGATTTTTGTTTTAGAAAGTGAACCCAGTCACTTTTCTTTTTTTATTTCTTTGGCAGTGTCTGGCATTTTCTCCCCTCCATCTTCTAGAAGAGCTCTAGAGATGACTGTTTCCAATGCTTTTGCTATGACATTGTGAAGATTCTTCACTTCCTCTTCCACACCTCATCTTAGTGTGCTACATACTGTCTCCCACTTGACCCTAAAGATTCTCATTCTACCCCCCAAATCTGTTACTGCTGATGTGTTAGCACTCTTGAAAGACTGAATTTGGCAGAGATCTCTCTGGATCATCAATGCCCAGGTAACTCTTTTGTGCCTAGAAGAAAATAAAGTACTTTCGTCCCCGTTTTAGTATTATATATTCCAATGTGGATATGAGGCAAAGTAGTCTATGTCTCATTACCTTCTGATTATTTTACTTTATTTTTGTTTTTTTCTGGTGCTAGCTGATCAAGCCCAGGACTTGAGCATGCTAGGCATAAGCTCTACCACTGAGCTATATCCCTAGTATTCTTACTTTTTCTCTGCCACCTTGGAGATCAGGAGACTAAATGTGCCATATAACAAATAGTTCCATCTTCTGCTAGAGGCTGTCCTACTTCCATGTGAGGAAAGGAAGCTTAAAAGCCATCTTGCTCCATTAAGGAAAGTAAGTGCAAATGATGAGGAAGGCAAATTAGAGGCAAAAAAATTGACTTTCTTGAAGTATTAATTAATTTAGAATACACCAAGTCTGGATACTTCTTACAAGTAAACTTCTTGGTTCTTAAGATAATATATGTCCTATGTTTATTAAGATCATCGAGATGTCATATTTTGTTACATAAAACTGAAAAGACTATAAGTGATGGTTATACAGCAAAAACAGTCAAGATGGGCATTAGGAAATTCCATTTATTAATTTGTTTTTTCTCTTCCATGCTTTTATCTCATCAGAATCAACTTGTCATTGGATAATTTACCATCTTCTGCCTAATGGTCCCCAGTTCTTTGATGCAGTTTTAATTTTAGTTGAAAAGATGTATATGTACTTGAGTTATGGTAACAAAACCATCTCCATCTAAGTGTTTTTTTAAACATTTTTTCATAGGTGTACTGAAGATTTTTTATGTCTAATGCATTAAAATATTTAGAGAGAAATAGAAAAAGAAGGCATCGTCAAGCAAATTTCATTTTGTGTCCCAAAGTCCTAACAAGTGGATGGAACTATTTCTGTATACTGTAAGTTCTTTTCTTGTTAGAAGGGTCTCTAAGACCATGGATAGCAGGGTAGTTCCTATAGCCAAGATGCAATGATATCATTACAATATAATTTTTGTTGTTTAATAAAGGAATTTTTTTTAAATTTAAAATGTTCTGTATCAAGATGGTAGTGTGAATATGTTTCCCATCTGTATCTCTGACATAGTTTCAAATGAATCAGAGTGGATTTATAAAGGAATAAGCCAAAAAATAAAATGATGGTAGAAGAATGTAGCAATCTAATTGTTATATAGGACTATATTTTCCAGAAAAATACAAAAATAGAATACCATATTGGATATTGGTAACCAAGACAGCAGAAATGAGAAGGATAAAATAAAGGGTACTTTTGAAAACTCCCAACCAAAGATTTTATATGCAGACTCTCAGTAGGGCTCCAAAGTTGGAAATACTGTCTCTATGAAGGAGGAATGAAAATAAGATATAATTACATCTTTACGAGAAACAGTCAACTCCTTCTCACCAGAGTGTACACTCTGACTATCTGTTATACAGGGATTTAGTCCACTTGGAGAAAAACAAAATGGCAAAATTTTAATGTTCTTCAAATAAACTAATCCAATTTTTTTTAGGGGGGGGGGACTGAGTAGCTAGTACAGGAGACTGTAGCCCAGCATTATATGAATCCCTATCATCATTTAAGGATCTGAAAACATGACTTTCATCTCTCTGTCCACTTATCTTAAACAAAGTGTGCCAAGCCCCAACTGTGTTCATGGTCAGGTTTGTTGTAATATTCTTAATTAAATGGACAACTAGCATCTCTCAACATTAGAGAAAATCCTCAATGCAAACAAACAAACAAAAACATCCAAATACTTATTTTAAATAACGAGGAAAAAATTCTCCCTGTGAGGAAAGTGTAGTTTTTGAAAATAAAAGAATACTTGGAAATATTTTAATTAATCTTTCTGAAAAGATTTGTATTATATTGCTAAAAATGGGAATAGGCTTACTTTAAAAGGGAATGAATATCACCAAGTAAGACAGCATACTTGAATTTGAAAATGTGAATAGATATTTACATAGGTTTGATGTATGTGATAAGGTGATACAAAATATTTCAGAAATACCAAAAGGCAAACTATGTAAAATATAAGACAGAAGACACAGGTAACTTTGTCAGACTAATAAGTATTTCTGTTGAGCACTGGAAATTCCAGAATGATGGATGACTAGTTGAACTAAAAAACTATCTTGGAAGCTTTGGGGAAAGTAATTAGATTCATAATATAAAATAAGAGATCAACTGAAAATATGGTAAAAGGATTTTGTGGGGAATAAACCTCTGCAACTTAACCATGGGGCTCTGTGTATGACTAGAGAAGTGAATGGATGTAATATTGGATCCTGGTAGGAAAAACATAATCCCACCGCATTACTTGGCTTTTTAGTAATAACCATTACATTACAATAATCACTTTAGTAATAATATAAATGTGGATTATTGGTTTTGACTTTTAGAAGCTATTATAAACAAATATTGCAAGATTTCTGTAAGTTTTAAAACCTACTTAGGATTTCAGCTTCAATTAAGGCATGGGAATTTGCAACACACATTCTATGTTACTTTTCTATAATAGAGAAAATTTTTTAAAAAATCTGAACAATCTCTTCTTAACACTACTGGAGAACAGCAGACATAAAAAAAATCTAAAGGAATTACATCCCATGATAAGACATTTCTAAATAATCAGGGATTTTTGTTTGTTTTTTTCTTTTGTCACTTTCCTCTCTGCATGGTCTGCCAAGACTGGCTATAGGCAGACTGAAAATCAGGCCTGCCAACAAAGGCACTTTTCTGGTGTAAGGAGAAGCAAGAGATTTAATGGCATTGTGTACTTGTTGGCTGACATGCTAGAACTATAGAATCCCCAAACACACAGCTAATTCTCTCTGCTTCCTGATACTTTCCCATAGGACTCAAGTTGAGTGTTTGACTCTAGTAGCATAAAACAAAAGAGTCTGGGCTGGAAAGCAAAAAAAGAGCTCTCTGTTTTATTATCATTCTCAGACTTATAAGAGGGAGGATATTGTAATAGCTACAGGAAATATCACATCCTGAAAGTATTCAAATAAGAAGTAAGTTGAAACTTACTGAAGTTGCAAACTAGTCCTAGCCCAGTTCAAATTCTGTTTGGATTGAAGAGATCATTTTTTATATCAGTTGCTAAATTGCTTATTTCCTATGTGGAGAGCAATGTTTACTTTAGTTCGTAAGATTCTTTTAAATGTGATGTCTGGTATACAATAATCAAGTAAAAGATAACCCGAGAAGTGAGAAAAAGTAAATACTAATTAATAGAAACAGCAGTCAAAGAAATAGATTCATATGTTGGAATTAGCAGAAAAAGACATTAAAAAAAAACTATCAAGTATGCTAAAGGAAAACATACAAAAATGGGAGAAAAGATGGAGAATTTAAAATGGAATTTATAAAAGGGAACAAAATGGACATTTTAGAACTAGAAAATATGAACCTCAAATTAAAAATTCATTGGATAGTTCAAGTTTGGTGAAAATGGAGCAGATGTACTTTTCCATATTATTCTAAGTACAGCATATTATGCCAAAAAAGCATGCACAGTTATTTGGAAAGGTGTAGAAAAGAGGCTAGATTGGCTTAAAAATCCCAGGACCTGAAGAATGGCACAGCAGAGACTTTGATTGTTTGTTTGTTTATTTATTTATTTATTTATTTATTTATTTATTTATTTATATTTATGTTCCCTATATCCTAAACTTGGCAGCTGGGAAGCAAAAGAAAAAGAGAAGGGAAGAAACTGGTAATTCACAACCCCCCTTAAAGGCATACCACCAGTGGCCTAAGACCTTCCACTAGGTTCCACTTCTTAAAGTTTCTACCATCTTTTGACAGCACCAAGCTGACACCCAAGACATAGGTGCTGGGGGACATTCCAGATCCAAACTACAGCTATACCAACAGCTGTGTGAACACTGAACAAGACTGAAAAAGAAATAAGCTTTTAATTATGTTGTGTGAGAATAAAGATATACGCAGTGGGAAAAAAAAAACTAATAATAACTATAAAATTGCACAGGGAAGTTTTAAATTAAGGATAATGGGATAGTATATATGAATTAATTTGCCATCTATTATATTATGAAAGTAAACCAACAGACATGTCTAAGCTGGAAACAAAAAAAAAACAAAAAAGGGAGAGGGAGGTGGGAGGTATAAGAAGATAAAGGTTAAGAGGAATTGTTCTTGATACCAGGCCTGGAAAGGGGAAGAGGAAATAGAAGAGATTGCTCCTTTTTCTTATATTATTTTAATCCTTTTACGTCTTACAACGATAAAACTTTTAAAAATATATTAATTGACATATTAAAAAGCAAAGTACTTAAGTTCAAAATATGATATCCAGATGGAGAATGTGCAGCTTGATGAGCCATATCATGACATTAGACAGACAATAGATTTTAAATTAGCCATCTTGGGATACAAGGGAAAGGGATTATTTGTTTGTTTGATTTTTGTAGTGGGGATTGAACTCAGGAGCATTCTACCTCCAAGATACACACTCAGCCCTATTTTATTTGACTTTTTATTTATTTATTTTTATTTGTCTAGAAAATAGGGTCTTGCCAGGTTGCTGAAAGTTTCGCTAAGTTGCTGAGGCTGGTCTAGATCCGACGTTCATCCTATCTCTGTCTCCCAAGTATTGGGATTTCAGGTATGTGCTACCACAATAGGCCTGGGAAGGGGATTTTGATACTAGACAACTGCTGCATGATTCTTCATTTTTTAGTTTCCTTTTATCAGGAGAATGACCATATTGTTCTACTTAAAATAATATGTACTTATTATAAAAAGTCAATCTAAATTTATAGGATTCAAAGAAGTAAAATATTTCTCCTAATTCCATCTTTGTCTCTTGCAAGCATTTTTTTTTTTAACCAACAGACCCATAAGTTGTTTTTGTAAAGTTACATGGATGAATAATTAGGTAGAAAAATAAACAACAAAAAAGACATAAAATAGTACCAAAGTATACTACTTTAAAAATATTGTTTTTATTTATTTGAATAAAGAGAAAGAAAAAGCTAAGATATATGAGACAGGATTAACTTCAAAGAATATTTCATCACCCCAAAGGATACTATTTCATAGGAGAGCACTTTGATCCTAAGAAATTATAAAAATAATTGCTCATGTGATGACATTTTAAACAGTTTTTTCAACCTTGGGCAGTTACAATTCATCTCTGCTAGAAGACATGAAGATATTAGCACTTTATGCTTGCTCTCAACTTCCATCCCCACCTCTCAAACTGTTTAGTGGTTATATAACATTCAATACATATTATATTTACATATCATAATTGTGTCATTAAGCTCACTTTTATGTTGTAACCATAATTTTTGCAGGAAATAATGTTGGTTTTCTGCAAATGATGATTGTTTCAGTTCCTTTACAGTGGCTTCACCATTCTGAGGTGATTATTACAACTCTTGAGTTTTGAGTAGTTTTCATAAGAAGTGTTCATCAGATGTGTATAAAGAATATGGTAATTCTGTTTTTTAATAGGAAATATAGAAGCATGTTTGAGAATACTTTCTGGTTGCTATTTTATTTGCTCGACATCTTGTCAGGGTCTCAGACTTTGGGCCATGCATTCCCTCAAAACCTTACAGAAATTGTTCCATTGTTTTCTGTCATTGCACGTGGCTTGGAGGAAGTTTGAAGCCAGCCTAAATATTTCCTGTTGAACTGAAGATGTCATTTATGACGCAATAACTGAAGACTGCTTCAATTTGGAGTTCAATGACAGTCAAAATTTGTCTTGGGATGGATGATTTCTGGTCAGATTTGTCTTTGCAAAGGAGATGATTCCTGCTACATTTTTCTCAGTTTTTCTCTCTAGCCTCCACACACCCTTTTTTTTCTCATAGAATTAAAATTAGGCAACTATTATGGATGAACTTTTTGGAATACTGTCCTCCATTGCACTAGTCACAAGAAAAAAAGGGGAAGGGGAGGCTACTAATATTGCCTGTAGAAATAAATGGTAACAAAGAATTGTGTAAATAGAGCATAATAGAGTATGCTACTTCTCAGGAACACCACAAACTTAGAAATAAACACATAAATCTATGGCTGCTTTCATCTCTTATAGACTCGCAGTAGCACAACCTTTGTAGCAATGTATCTCCAACATGCAGGGGATTTGTTTAATTTAGAAATATATTGTTGCTTCTATCATCCAGCAGTCAAGTGATTTCAATGGTGAATTAAGGCTAATCTGTTCAGATTTCTTAAGAAAAAAATACAAGTCTCTCACAATATACTGGATGGTTTATTTAACAATTTATTTAAAGCATTGAAATTAATGGGGCTGATGTTTTGTTTAAGAAAACTTCCTTAATGTTTATGATTTAACATCCTATACTACATTGACCAGCCATTTTCTGACGTCAATTTAGTGCAAAATTGTCTGTTATTTTAATTTATGAATAGCTAGTACTTGCAGAATGTGTGGCACAGCTGTTACTAAATATTAGAGGGACATTTTTAACATAATTTTTTCTACATGATTAAAGACTTGTAGAAGCAGAAGCTTAAAAATCAGTTCCACAAGCCATTTTACATCCCCATTGTTATATTGATACATGAAAAAAAAAGATAATATGGAAATATAAGATATATCTTTGCTTTTAACTTCCTATGTAAAAAGCAGTATTGTATGCTATCATGATGAAAATATGTTTACCTTTTTTCTTGTTTAAATATTAGCAATAGATCCATGCAACAACAAAAATGTATCATATTTCTACTGAATCCTTGGACCTAGACTGGACACTAGTATCACAGACAAATCTGCAACTTTGAAACTAATGAGGAATGAAGTTAATTTTCATGTGAATTCATAAAAAGCACAGAAAACATTTAAACATAAAAGATGAATCTAGTATATCCCCTTACTATACAAAGTGGAACTATTTGCTGCATGTATGGGAAGCTAAATATAATTTTTAAAAATAGGGCAAAAACAATGACTTAGTGAGTCTTCTCTTCAATAAGTACCAAACAAAAATAAGCTGAGCATGGTGGCACACACTTGTAATTCCAGTACTTGAGAGGCTGAGACAGGAGGATCTCAGGTTCATGGCCAGCCTCAGCTACATAGTGAGGCCCTTTGCAACTTAGACCTGTTTTTCAAATAATAGGGCTGGGGGTATAGCTCAGAGGTAGAATGCCCCTGGGTTTAATCGCCAGTATCATCAAAATAAATGGATGAATGAATGAATGAATGAATGAATGAATAAATAAATAAAGTTAGCTTGCAATAGGCTAATAATCTGCCTTCTCATCTCAATTTCTTTTTGGTTTACAGTTAAGTTTCTATACCTGTAACATATGATTGTTTTTATCAGAAGCTTGCTGTACCTGATGTTTTAGCAAAGAACTCTAATGGGGGTCCCTGTTAGAAGGCTGGTGATAGTAACCACAGAATCCATGAAATATATTCCATCAGAAAGCCTATCATCAATCTTTACAGATTCAAGAAGATGCCAAATTCGAGTTCACTTTTTTCATTTATCTGGATTTTTCTTAGGGATGCCTGTTCCAGTAATGAGTCAAGGAAATGATTTCCCACTGGTCTGTTGTTTTATGTTTGTTTTTGTTTTAAGGAGAAAGATAGAGTATACGTTCTGGGATTCTGAAAGGACAAAACTGTGAACATTTCCTCCAGGGCCTCAATTCTGTTCATTGTAGTTTGAGTAAAAAGAAGGGTCCTGGCTCTACCACTGGGAAAAAAACATCTATTAAATGTCTATAGGAAGCTCGCTTGTTGGCAGATAAGCATAAGTAGACTTGTCCCACTTGAACAGCCTGCTCTGAAAGAGTTGGGAAGAGAATCCCCACTTTGCAAAACAATGTGATGCCTAGTGATAATAAGCATTTTGCAAAACACCAAATTTGACAAGCTCTTAGAACCATGTTTTCTATTACTCTTTCATATATTTCAGGGATAAAGAAATCATTTTATTCAGATGTATCCTTGCCCATTAAATCTCTTGACCCTGTTTCTAGGGCAGTACAAATTCCTCAAAGCTTTTCTTCAAAAGGAGTTATGAGCTAACATTTATAGGAATTTCCTTCCCTATACTTTTCAATGGTATACTTCAAAGACAATATTCTCAACTATGATATTTAACTTAAGGGATAAAGAAGTAGGTAACACTGTACTATAATTCTTTGCTCTTTCAATAAATATTTATTGAATGTTTACAACTCAATAGGCATATTTAATATAAATCAATTAAGATATTTTCTCTGCATACAAGTAGCTCATAGCCTAGTCTTTAACTGGGTCCAAGACATAGACACCAAATGAGCACTTTTCAAAAGTACCCTTTATCTTGCCCTTATATGATCTTTACAGTATGAAGGCCCCAAATAGTGACATTTTTTAACAAAGCAGAAGATGTGATACCTTGTTCTTTCTTTCAAGTTCCATGAGATACTGGACAGTTCACAGTTTTGATATATTCTGAATGAAGAATGAGGATGTACAGAAGTCAATTCATCATGTAGTAACTGGCTCAAATGTGAATGAGCCTTACTTACTGGAAAGCATCTGTGAGAATGAGAGTCCCCACAAATGACTCTATGCAAATTATCATTTCCAAGCTTGCTTTAAAGTCATAAAAATGTTACCTTGGTCAGTACTATCAGGTACACACTACTTTACTGTGCCATGCCAGAAACACAGAAAACAGACTCAGCAACTTAATTAAGGCCTCACAGGAGAGTGTGTCCAAAGGAGACAATTTCTGAGTGGTGAAATCTCTGTCCCTGTTGGGTTCTAACTTACATCAATATCTGAGGCTATTTCAGGAGCAGAAGGATGAAAATTTGGTACTTTTGGCCCCCAATTAAGAGAGTTAGGCAGACATCAAAGTAGATAGCTATTTAAAAAAAAAAAAATCATTCCCAGAGCACACAAGAGAGAAATTGTCACTTCTCAAAAGTCTAAAAGGAAGTCTGCTAACACTCAGTTTTTGAGAAAGAAAGAAACAAAAATCAATGAGGAGAAAGAATTCTGAGATTAGTGTTGAGTGAAATGTTCTGATTAACACTAAAAATGTAACCCAGTACAGAGTAACATTTCAGGCTGACGGCTGTTATCACTAGTGGGGTTTCAAAAGCACAGAGTTAGGCAATCGCTTATTTTTTTTTAATTCCCTAAATATGAAAAGAAATTTATCTGGAAGCTTATGATCTCTCTAGATTTCCACAACACAACAGAAGCAGACTCCTGCCTCAGATTGCTGGGATGTCTTTACATCAGTGAAATTTCATCATCTTCCCCAACTCCATATGCACCCTCCATTATTAATTATTCAGACGAGCCCATGTTGGCATGCAGCTTCTTAATTTAGCAATTCCAGTGCTGGTCTTTGTTTTGTTTTGCTGTCAAACATTCTTCCATGGTGTCTTCTCCACTGAAGTATTTCCACATTACAGTGCTCGGGACAAAGCTGTTTTGTATGCATGGAAACTCGCTTCAGGACTTTAAACTGTTTTCTATTCTACAGTGGTTAATTTTTCATTTATGTGACACATTACTGAAGAGCAGTCCACACAGTTAACAATACATTGTGCAATAATAAATATTTTACTGGGTATATAATCTCCACAATTTAAAAGTTTTATTTCCTGTGCGGTTCTGTAAAAAGCTAGAATTGTTGTTATTTTGTGGCTGCACATTTTTAATAATATGCTCTATAATCACTATCAAACAAATGACCTGCACTTTAATAGGGGCTCCAGACATTAGTTGCCATTTCTGCTAAATTCAGTAAACTCTAATAAAGGTGTTTTATGGGAAGAAGTTTTACTTTTTTTTTTAAGAAGATATATTACATAGATTTCATCAGCACATAAAAATGTTATCTTGGGAACACTGGAAGATTCATATATTTCTAAATTACAGCACATTCCTGTCACTTTCACATGAGATCATTCTAATTTTCTAAAACATATATAAAATAGTTTGGATTGGGTCATGTTTCACACTTTATTCTATTTGAATTAATGATGTTATTTACTTGTAACTTGATTGTATCCTTGCCTCACATTCTATGAGGTAGTTCATAAGAGGCAGCAACATAATAAAGAAAGAAAATGTTATTTACTCTGTTTCCCAATTCTCAGGAGCTTGGTGTAAATTCTACCCAATAAATGTGTTTAGTTGGTTTCTGAATTCCTTTAAGGCTCAATATACAGGAGCAGGCAGCGGGAGTGCTCCGAGTCGCAGCCTTTGTACGATTTCACTCCTGAGCACCTGCAGTGCTCGCCCTTGATCTGGGAAACAAACGTATTCTCAGCTCTGGAACTCCTTGATCCAAGAAACAAAACTGTCTCCTGCCATGGAACTTCAGCTTCAGGAGTTCAGCTTGCCTCCCTAGCCCCAGGAGAGGCCAATAACATCAGAGAGAAGGAATCGAGTGAGTGGAGCACAGTAAATATTTTCTCAGAGAAGCTTTATGCATTAAATGAGAGGTCACACACACACACACACACACACACACACACACACACACACATACACACACACATACAGCACACCTCTTTCATGTTTCTAGAGATACTTAACTTGGCATCGTGCAGCCAAATCTAAACCTAAAGGTAAACCTCATACAGGCCAGAGTGCCCACAGTTTGGTGGAAATGGCCATGTAACCCAAGAGGGTCAAGAAGGAAACGAACAAATGGTACCTAAGTAGCAAAGGAATCGGGGTAAATTACGCTTCTCTTGGTGTACATTTCAACCTGATGTGCTCCCAACAAGATGGTGTCACCCAGTAAACACTGTGGAGTTCCATATCAAGGATAACATACTAGGCACCTCAGGCCATGGTTGTTTAAAGTGCTAATTGTCTATGGATCTGTGGTCATCCTGCATTGTGGGTTGAAGGAAGAAAGCATTCCAGCATCCTCTGGCTTTGTCTCAGTTCTGAGGTCCTAAGTAAGTTTTAAGTCAGTATTTCAAACACCTCTGAGCCATACATAGCCTGCTATAATCCAGAGGCTGCAATTGATCAGTGTGAAGTTAGAAATTAGTTGGCTATAATTGGGGAAAACCATGAGAATAAGCAAACACTAATTGTGTTAGGCAACACCAGGTAAGCCACCTGAACAATTTGGGTCTTAGTTTATCCATTTTATAGAGCCCAGACACAAACAGGAGTGCACTGACCTTTAGGCTTCAAGTGAAGTATGGTCCAAGAAGACTTCTCAAATTTCTGTCAACCCTTCTTGTGACTTCTGAAAAGATAGGGTAGCTTGTGCTGCCCTTCAGATCCTTCCTGGTTGTTCATAATTACCCAACCCTCATCTAAGATGTCACTGTCCTATACCCAACCAGGTGTAGAATTTAGTCCCTTTGCCTTTTTACCCACAAAGTCACCACAATTACGACCCAACAACAACAACAAAATAAAGGTGATTAGGCAAATACCCCCTCTCAAAGATGTCTCAAACAACAAATGAAGGCAAACAAAAAGTAATCTCACTGACTATTTTGCACAGAGCAGAACATGGTGTGGGGAGGTGGAGGTGGGGGATGTGCCAGCAGCACAGAACACTTCCAGTATCGTTTGATATCGGACCTCATCAGGCCCTGACACCCTCGGGTCCAGCTTGAGATGATATTGCTGTGTGCTTCCTCTGTCCACCTTGTCCCTGCGCACACAAGATGCCAAAGCATATGTAGTCAAACTTCTATATTCACAAACTACCTGTGGGTGGAACATATTTGAAAGAAAAGTTAAATTCCATAAAGTTCCAAAAAGAAAACCTTCAATTTGCTGTGCACTTGGCACTACACTGAATCCACACACACAAGGTGATTTGTAGGTGCACTCTGCTACAGCCTCCTGCTGTCTCACACGTCCCCAGTCTCTCTCTAGAACTCTTTGAACATTGTTCAACGTGCATCCATTCAAATGTAGTTAGGCCTGCAATGGTTCTGTCTATCTTGAACATGTACAGACTTTTTCTTGTCATTATTGCCTAAACAGTATAGTTTTAACAACTTTTTACATAACATTTTCAGTGTATTAGGTATTATAAGTATACCAGGCGTGGTAGTGTTTACCTATAATCCCAGTACTTAGGAGGCTGAGACAGGAGAACTGCAGGTTCCAGGCCAGCCTCAGCAACTTAGTGAGGTACTCCACAACTTTTTTGAAAATAAAAAATAAAATAGGGTTTGAGGTATAGCTTGGAGTTAGAATGCCCCTGAGATCAATCTCAGTAGCACACACATGCAGAAAAATGGTATTATAAATAATCTAGAGACGATTTAAAGTATATAAAAGGATTATGTAGGTTATAAACAAAGAATACTCCATTTTGTATAAGGTACTTGAGCATCCATGTATTTTGGCATTTGCGGGGGTCATGGAACCAATCCCAGTGGATATGAAGAATGAATATATATATGTATATATGAATATATGTAAAATATCTACAATATCCACACAATCATATCCATACTCATAATTTATGATTACATTCATTCAATATATTAATATTGTTATGCATATAATTATTCATTCAAAATATCCATATCCATGTGATAATATACACTATATTAATTGTATATGTATATATACATATATACATATAATGCATATATGCATAATATACACACATAGTTTTAAATCTAAGAATGAACATATATACACACATAAATGTAACTATATAATCTATTTATACATATATAAATGTAAAATGAATATAAAATGAATAAATATATATTAATGCAGAACTTCCTATAACCTACGTTCAACCCCTAGTGGGATAACCATAAACTTCATGTTTTTTCCAAACATATATATATATATATATATATATATATATATATATATATATATATCTTTCAGTCTCACAATTTTGTTCTCCCCAATTGGAATAAAAGAGATGCATTTATTTCTACAAAAGTTTAGTTTTAAATGCTCTTCCCACCCTCCTTTCCTTTTATATGTAATATGAAGTAAGAAAACTGAATTAATTTTCAGGTTCCTATCTATTCTAGGAATCTACAAAATACCCCAACATTGTCTATATTTGAAATAGTTGAGATTTGGCCAAGCCTTTATGCTTATGATGAAGATATAGACAGATCCAAAGGCTAGGAGAATGGATGAGAATGCTAAAAAACTAAGCACATGCCTCTGTGTGGGGGGGGAGGGGTAAATTGTGGGTAGGCGTGTAAGGTTTAGGAAAAAAAGGATAATGGGACTGATCCTGTATATTTCTCCACTGATCAAGAAAGGTATTTTCCCTCAGTTATGAACATCAAATTTAATATGAGAATGTAAAAGAAATTGCCACTGGGTGATAACCCAAGAGACCCTTCACATTATGATCATGAGGAACTTAACAGTGATTATATATGTAAAACTGGGTTTTATAGGTTTGAAGCTAGAAATGCTCAGGACAGAAGAACCTAATTCACTCGAAGCTGCAATCTAACCCCAAGTGACACTGTGAATCCACATGGGAAATCATCTGTCTTCAGATGCCACACAAGTCTGCTCCAAGCTATTGTTTGTGGGTTTTAAGGTCTGGTTCTCAGTGGCAATATTGTTTTCCTCATTTGCAATTGCTTCAGGGCCACCTTGATATAGTCCCAATTCTGAAAAAATTAAATAAATTGATGATCACAAACATGTAAATTTTGAATTAGGTAGGTTCAAAGCAAATTTAGCTCCTATTTTGCCATGCCAAACTGCCAAAGCTTGAACACAGCAAATAAATATTTAAAATTTTTATTTGTAACAGAATATGCTTTTAAAATTTTATTTTTCCTGTTGTGAGAGACTAAATGCCTAAATATTTTTAAACGTAATAAAATTTAACACCACTCTTTTATAGTTTTCTTCGCAATGCTGTTTTAAAACTTTGCCACTGTAATGCTTACAGTTTGAAATTATGATAGCACTTGTTGCATAAAATATTTATTCAGGTCAATATCAATGAAACCATTGGAACTGAACATTGTAAATGAAAATGATAGTTAAAGTAGCCTGATGTATGAGATATTTCCTAACATAATACAATTTCAAAATTCACCATTAATAGCACTAAGAAAGGATTTAAGTCATTCAGCTTACCCTTTCCAATTTTTTCTAATTGTTTCTTATAATAAACTACCAAGTATATTTCCTCCCTCATTATAAATATCTTAAAGAATAGTACTTCCTCAATGTTGATGTAAAAGACACTTTCGTGGAAAATAGATTTTATTATGAGGAACTTTTTCTTATTAAATTTAGCTGAATTTCCTTCCTTCTTTTCTTCCCTCCCTTCTTTCCCATTAATAGTTTGGGCCTCACCAAGCCATTCATATTTAATTCTCAGGATCTCGTCTCAGGAGTCAATCACATCAGATCTCCATCATTCTTTTGGGTATCTTTTAGCACTTTCCAAAATGTCTATATCATTCTAATAATAGGGTACCCAGAATTAAACACTATTTCACTGTGCCTCAGGTTAAATATAGAGAGGATCATTTTGGAGGTAGACCTTATGTGATATACTTTCATTTTGTGTAAATAGATGACTTATTTTGAAATTGTGTATGAGTCTAATGATTACATATTAAATGGCATTTTAAATGCACCTATTCTATAAATAACTTTTTTTTTGGTGAAGTAAAAATCAAAATTTGCTCATATGTTTGTGTGTATGTTTGTGTGTGTGTGTGTGTGTGTGTGTGTGTGTGTGTGTGTGTGTGTTTTGAGGGGAAGAGTAAAAACCCTCTTTATTTGTAAGCCCAAATGTAGTCAAGATGATTGAACAATACCCATGATCCAGAACATTACCTAACATTTGTAGAATGTTCAAAGCATTTTTAACACTATCACATGTTGCTTTCTCAAGCCATACGATCTAATGCTGCTTCCATTTTATGAACAAGAAAATCAAATCTCTGTGAGTTTCCTCAACTTGGTCTGGATGATAAAGAAGGAAATAGAACTGTATCTTACTAAGGCTTGTTGTTCCCAGATTAACCAATTTTTAAAGTAGAGAGCCTGGCGTAAAAGACTGGGAACACATTTGGGGTCATGCAATATGTTTGGAATCATAGTTCTTCCATTGTCTCTAAGCTGTCATGAACAAATCGGGTACAATTCATAAACTTGAGTTTTCTCACTTGAAAATGGGCAGAATATTCTATACTTCCAAGAGAAGATATGAGGAGTTAATAAGATAATGAATAAAAAGTTGAATTAGGTTGAAGAACACATCCCTGACCCTCCACTTCTGTCTCCACTCCCACTGTAATGAATGTATAAATTTAGATTTTCTAGAATGCACTCATAACGGTCTTCTAGAAGTCTAACAAAGAGATTTTCACATAAAAATATGCAGTGAGCCAGTATTAAGTACTCCTTAAAAGAAGGAGAAATCATTAGACGAAACTTATTTATTGCTGCCTCTGGCATCATTTGAAGCTTTTGAAATTTAAACAATAACAACAAAAATGGCTACATTTTAATCTGCAGAAACCAGTGGTAGTCTCAAACAGTGTGTTTTACAGTAAGAGCTAATCATACGAAGACTTTTCCTGTATAATCCAGGCATGAATAGCTTCTTTTCTCTGCTTTTCAGAAGAAAAGCAGAGCCTGCATCCACCCTCTATCTATCATACTGCATTCATTGACATGGGTGTGAAACCTCCCAGGGCCCCCAGCAAGAGGTGCATGTCAGTACTGGCTAGAGGGTGCCCCTTCCCTACTACTCAAGGAACCTCAGTCACACAGCATTTCCCAGCTTTTCCTCAGGTTATGTTGGTCCAGACAAGGGTGCTCAGAATTGATAATATGCAGAACAGTGAAACAATATAGATTAGTAACAGTCTTATCAATGTAAGAGCAAATATTTACAGAAAATGCTGAATTTTACCTGACCACATTTATTCTGGAAAATATAGTTTAGAAACTTAAAGAAATATCTCCTCCCCCTTTTTTTTCCCCTCTGTGGAATGGTTTTCTGCAAAGAATAACCCATTCTCTGATGACCTGGATAGAATCTATAGATAATCCCTTTGTTTATCTAGCACAAGGACAAGTAGATGCTTAAATTTAATTCTTTACCTTATAAATAATGACTGGACTTTGGGTCCCCAATTACCAATCAAAGTAAGGTACCTGTTAACCTGCCTTCACCAAATCATTAGTTACGCTTCTCTCCTTTCCAGTGGACTTTGAACTTTGACCCACTCTTAGAGCCAGTTGAACATGGAACATCTCTTCTTTAATGATGTATAACAAAAATTGGCAAATCACAAATAGCTACATTTACTGATCAAGTGCCTGACTGAGGTTCTTACTAACTTTGCTTACTCCTCCTATGAAAGAAAAGCCCTTTCTTCTTGATCTTTAAAACACTTGGTGATCTTATGTTCAGAGTATTCTCCTTATTGCAGCAGTCTTTCAAATAAAGTTTCTTTACATGAATCTGGATTTATCTTTATTTGACAGCACATTGAATAAAACAGATAAAATTTTATGAGATTTTCGTCATATTTGGTGAGCTTTAATGAAATAATTAATATATATTTTATCAAATTGCATTAAGAAATATATATTCCAGTTTCAGTGAAATAAACTTACTTAAAACATGGTAGAAATATCACATCAGCTTAAAATGTCCAAGAGAGTATATTGTCTTCTAACATTATTGTAGGAACTCATGAGCAACAGAATTTGAGGACCTCTATTTTATCAAATGGAATCTATGAAAGTAAATCATCACAAATATATGGCTCTATTTCAGGTTTGCTCCTCGAAGCCTTGTGACCCATGACTTCTCTGAGAAAGGAGAATGACATTTGTATTAACATCTTTTGAAAAGATGTGTTAAAATAGGCTATTGGGATTTCTATTCTGGGTTAGTAAGTAGTGAGTATATATGAGGGGCGCCATACATGCTAATAACATTGGCCTTCTGGGAGCAGGGGATGGGACAGGCTAGTAGGCAGGACAGTGCTTTAAAGTGTGGGAAAAAATAGAACCCGAGCAGACACCTGCACAAAGGTGGCCTGGAGGAGCCTAGGGGGGCCTCAAGAGGACAGTATGTGCAATCCCATGACAGACACAAACCAGAGATGTTGAAAGAGTCAGAAGAAAAAGTTCAGTCGGGAGGAGGGGTCAGGTTTTAATGAGAACCTGGGGTCTTATCCAAGGCATATAGGTATTTATTAAAGGTCTTGACCTGATTAAGATGTGCCTGAGACCTTTGAGAGGCAATCAGGGCTCAATGAGGTCATGAGGGTGGGCCCCCATAATGGGATTTGTGGCATTATAAGAAGACAAAGAGATATACAAAGAACTTAAAAGACTTTACACTAGAAAAACAAATAACCCAATCAAGAAATGGGCAACTGAATTGAATAGACACTTCACAAAAGAAGAAATATAAATGGCTGCATTTATAGAAATATAAATAGATACATGAAAAAAATGTTCAACATCATTACCAAACAGGGATATGCAAATCAAATCTACACTGAGATTCTATCTAACCCCAATCAGAATGGCAATCATCAAGAAGTCAAATAACAATAATTGTTGGCGAGGATGTGGGGAAATAGGAACTCTTCTACACTGTGTGTGGGATTGCAAACTAGTTCAGCCATTATGGGCTGTGGAGATTCCTTAGAAAACTGGGAATGGATCCACCATATGATCTGGCTATACCACTCCTGAGTATCTTTCCAAAGAGATTGAAACAAGAGAACTTCAGTAATATATGCATACCCATGTTCATAGCAGCACAATTCACAATAGCCAAATTATGGAATCAACCCACATGTCCATCAACAGATGAATGGATTAGAAAACTATAGGAAATACACACAATGGAATTTTATTCAGCAATAAAGAATAATAAAAAAATGTCAGTTGCAAGAAAATGAAAGGACCTGGAGAACATTATGTTAAATGAGATTAGCTAGTCACAGAAAGTGAAGGAACATATGTATTCTTTAATATGCACAAGCTATGGAGTAACAGGACACTAGATGGACTTCACGTAATGGAGGAGAAATTTCAGTGGAGCCAGGGAAGTGGTCTAAGGGAAGGGAAGGGGGAAAACTGAGGTTCATTATTGGAAATACTATCATTGACTGTGTGTACATATATGAAAATTCCAACATCAATCTCAGTACTCTGTATGGGAAGGGGGGAAATGGAGAGGCGAAGGGACCAAGTGCTGTGTGCATGTATGTCATTGTCAACATGATTTACATTATGTGAAATCATAATGAACCAATAAAAGCATCTATTAAAAAAAGAAGATGAAGAGAGAGCTAAGCTTGTATGCTCCTGCTGTCTCATCTTGTAATGCTTTCTGCCAGCAAGAAGCCCTCCTTAGATGTGACTCCTCAGTCTTGTGCTTCCCAAGCTCCAGAATCATGAATTAAAAAAAAAAAAAATCCTGTTCTTCATAAATCACTCAGACTTGGGTATTCTGTTACAACAGAAGAAAACAGACTAAGATACTATTACTTTCTAGGGTTTTTGTTTTGGGTTTTACTTCCTAATTATATTGCTTTCTCTGAGGAATGTTTTATAGCATATTCTGTTAGCTTGAAATGCACTTAGTTAATGTTGACTACTTCCTTACTCTTCTTTAAATTTTACTTTTGCTAATATATTGCTGTTCTCAGGAGATCTTTTTTTGTATTGGTCAGTCAGGAGATGTTGGTGAATGGTGTGGGCAGAAGGGAACACAGGAGCAATGCTGATTAGCAACAGCAGAAAGCTGTCCCTAAGCGTGGGTCTCAAGGGATTGGGGAGACCATGATCAGTGACCAGGAAGAGCAGAGAATGGAGGAAGGGGTGTGGGGCTGGTGTTAGAGATATGGAAGGGCCTGAGATCTGCCAGACGTTTATCCCCAAACAGGTGGAGGCAGTGAAGAAACACTCAGGTTTCTTTATCTTCCCACTTTTTTACTTCCCTCTGGTACCTCTCACTGAACCCTCAAACTGGAAGCCAGAAGGCAAGGGAGCCCAGGGAAAGCAGAACACAAAAGCTGACCTCCCAGGTCCCATAGCCATGCAGAAAAACACTGTGAGCCGAGGAAATCCAAACAGGATAGGAAACTAATGGGGCAGCATCAGGACTATGTGAAAATCAAAACCTATGGATCCTGCAGACTGTGCTATCCACAGAGATAGGAGTTAGGTGCTCCTCTAGCTCATTTATACAAGCAAAAGATCAGGGTGGCCCCATCAGTCTTCTAATTCAAAAGTTCTTCATTCTTCCATATTCCAACTTATATTGCCATCTAATCTGCACTTGCTTTTGGGGATACAGCTTCCTATCTAAATGAGATTATCAACAAGTTTTAAAACAATGCAGGTCACATAGAAAATCATTGTATCCATCATCATTCTTGTATCTATAATCTAAAGAGTGGCCATGTAACTTAGAGGAAAGAAGATTTATTTTCTTACGGTTTCCGGTTCAGTCCATGTGAGGCCGGGGACCAAGGATCTCAGGATATGGCAGCAGAAAGTGGGGAGAGGGAGAGCACATGGGCTGTGCTCCTCACATCATGGAGGCCAGGAGCAAGAGAGAGAGCAGGGGGAGGAGGAACCATTTATATAATCTCCAAGGCTGCACCTCCAGGGACCACCTCCTCCAGCCACACCCTACTGGCTTTCCTAGTACCACCCAGGTAAATCTATTACAATGAATTTATCCACCCTGGGATTATAACCCTCATGACTCAATTATATCAACCCTAAATATTAATAAATGATTTATGCAGGGGACATTTTATATTTGACTATAATAATCATCAATAAATATTAAGTTGTTATCATTAATATTTTCATTAATGTTAGCCAGGTTTTCACCCTTATTTATTGAGAGGAACCAGTTTGGGGCTAAAATCCAAATATTATGATTGCTATCAAACATGAAATATCTATGCTGTTCTCTGTACAAGAAAGCCTTTAAGAGGAATTGAGTCTCATCATTTTGTTTTTGTCAGTGGACTATTTCCAGTTTAATTTCTCTGTGGTCAACATGGAAGAAAATTATAATTGGAAATGCTAGAATAGCATGTTTCCATTAAATAATAATAGAAAATGTATGTTTACAAATAGCTTGGTGATGCTCAGATGTGTTCAGGGATTTTATTTGTCCTTCATCTACATTTTCTTAGAATCTGTCTTCATAAAATCAGATGACTCAGAAACTATATGCAAGCAGAGGGTGGGGGGGTGGAAGAGGAGAAAAGAAAACAACTTGAAGTGTGTACAAGTAGACATTCAACCCATTAGCAAGTAATATCCAGGAAAGACAGTTACCATATGGGCTGCTTTTGCTGAAAAACTCCTTTCTCCCACTGTGGGGAGGGGCCGCTGAGAGGCACCAGGGATGGCTGTTAGAATCAAACCTCCGCTTGCTGCTTCTCTGCAGAGCAAGTGTTTTCCCCTGGCTCACTGAGGCTGTTGCCTTTAAGGCTTCATTTTCTTTGTGAGCCTTTTTGAATGTTAATGTCTTTGCGACTCATTAACCTGGGAGAGTTGTTTTGCTCTCTGAGCACCAAGACATCCCATCAGGCTGAACTGGGGCAAGGCAGCCTCCAGAAACACACCTGGGTCTCTGGGCAGTCATCTGCAGGCGACTGCCTCCAGGTGTTTGCCAGTGGGAACCCATTGAAAGTCGATGCAATTTAGAGCAATTTCTCTGGCAGTGGAAATTAACCTGCAGGAATCTGCCGGCAACAGGTGTATTTTAGGGCAGTCATACCAGCGTCCTGCACTGTGGAGACAGGACCTCGACTACCAGGTGTGGCGCGGGAGGCTGAATAATTGGAGGAGAAAGGAAATCAGTGCAGAGAAGATGGCCAAATTACAGGTCAGCATGGGTTAGTATAATTATTGGTTAACCCTCTCCTGCCTGTTAACCAAAAACTATTTGTATGCTTGAGAAATCAGGAAGTCGTCACTAAAGGAAAGAAAATGACCACTCACTGCTCAGATAGACTGCTTTTTTGATAGCTGAGGTTTTCAGCAAATTGTTTTTGGTTTAGCTGTTGATACTCAGAATAGATGATTGTCAGGACCCCACAGTTCTTCAGGAAGGCACAAGAAGTGAATTGTAAGTGCCTGAAAGCCTCCTGTCTCAAAAATATAATTTTACCTAGTGTGTTTGGCCCTTTCCACTTCTTTTACAAAGAGGCACAGGGAGGCATATGCAGACATCCCCTTGGTAAGAACACCTTTGGAGACTGTTGTTAGTGGCTCTCCAGGGAGTCACTGGGTGTGCTGTAGTAGGAGTAGTTAAAAAAGAATTCTTGAGAGTTGGCCTGGCTTAAATAAGAAGCACAAAATTTCTTCTTAAAAAAAAAAAAAAAAAAAGAAAGCTGGAAATGTTTCAGAAAGCTGGAAATGTTTCGGAATTTCATCCTGCTGGATGCAAAAAGCGTTTAGCCACTGTGCCTGTTGAAAGGTAGCATGTTTTAGTTTCACAAAAGTGCAAGGTCGTAGCAATGAGTAGGATTCCGCACCTGACAATCTTAAATTAACTGCACTTGCACAGATAAGCTTAAGCTTTTAAAATTAAGCTATGAAAATGTTAATGATGAAATCATAACCATAATTAAATGCTTGATCACCTCAACCTTACTCCTTTCTTTTTTTGTGTTCTCTTCAGAATTCACTCTCAACTGATGACTGGTTTTAACTGGCCATTTTCCACTGGACCAAAAGGTGTATTTGGTGGACTTGTAGTATGAAGCTGCAGTTCACTTTAAAAATCAAATGCAGGTAAATATCTCCTTGTTTCCTTCACTTATGTAGACCTCTTTATTGTTTTCTATCTCACCTCTTTATTTGTTTCTTTCATGGCATATTTTGCAATTTAAAAACATTTGATTCATTTGCTTAGTGGATTTTTGTTTCTTCTATTTGACTGTCAACCTTATAAGGTAAAGAGATGTTTGCAGATTTTTTCCTACAGTCTAGAACAGTGCTTGGTTTAAAGTTGACATTCAATACTTATTGAATGAATGAATGCCTACATTGATGCATTAATATATTCATTTAGAATGTATCAAGTGCTTGAGGTATGAATCAAACACCCAGTTACAAGGTATGTGCTCAAGAAATATTCCTGGGTAATAGTTTCCAGTTCTCCACCATGGAAAAGGCAGTTAAACTAGTTCTAAAATTTACAAGATAAGAGGTTCCCATATGCAATTCTTTAGTTATGCATTTATCTGTGGACAATGTAATAATTATATTTAATATATGAGTGCTCTAAATCTTATTCCAACTTCTGGCTGTTTCATTACCTTGAAGCTATGCATGCACTAATCCCCTGTGAAAACTTTCTTACATCCGTTCTGAGCAACTATATGACATAGCCTGATAATATGTCCACATATATTGCTCAATCATCTTCTTCACTATCAAATTATAACCTCCCTGAAGGCAACCTTACTCATTTTTGCATCCTCTGATGTGTAGTATATTGTCATGCTGTGTACACATAAAGGGATAATTAAAGTTAGTAGCTTCAAGAATTTATGCCAGCTTTATTTCCCCCCCTTTTAATCCTATTGTTGATGGCAGGGATGAGCAGAGTGAATCATGCAGTAAAGACATATGAGCCTGGGAGGCACTGGTCTTCTGACAACTGGTGGAGACATGGAGAAATGAGACTTGAGAATCCCCAGACATGAAGAGAACCAATGAATTCCAAGTAGGTGAACTAAGTGAGCCTCTTTGGGGATTGTGGTAAAGTCTGATTAAAGTTGCCAGCCCTGTGATTCAAAAATAGCCATAGTCAACTGAAGAGTAAAACTAAAAGTTTGCTAAGCATCAGGGAAAGAAAACAGAGTGGTATGCTCTGAAGGCCCTTCAGTATGGTCTTTTCATAATTGGCTGCGGGGGCATGAGGAAGCAAGGTTTCTCATCTATACTTTGACACTCTATAGCTGTGAGATTTTACTCAATATGATTTAGACATGAAGTAAATATCTTTAGAGTCCCACTGTCCTCATTTAAGTTCTTTAGGGCCCCGTTTCTTTAAAGGTTTATTCTAAGTTAACTTTCTTTTATTCATTCAACAAATTTTTTAAACGTCTATGAAAGACATCATTGTCAGATTTGGTAGTTAGGAACTTGAGCCCTGGTGTCAGATTGAATGAGTTCAGATCTCAACCTCACCCTTTGTTACGTGAACATGAGCAATTTGCTTTTTGTGCTTTAGGGTGTTGACCTGTATACCAAGCTTAAGAAAAGCCCTTATGGGTAACATGAGGATTAAAAGTTATATCATGGAAGACAGTGTTTGGAACACAAAGATCAGTAAATGTCAACTATCATTACACATCTGAGAGAAACTCCCAGAGTATGTGACCTATGGCTTGAAATCAGGAGATAAACAAAGCACAGCTCCTGTCCTGAAGGTGCAAGTTCACAGTTTAATGGTAGAGAGAATGGATAAGAAAACCCACAATTACACTGTAGAGTCATAGGACTACACAAAGGGTCTCAAATGAGCACCAGTTAGGAGCACCAGATTCTACTTTATAAAGGTCAGTTTTTGATTTTTTTTTTTTTTTAATAAGAGGAGCATCTATGAAGTTACTAACATCAGGGTTCAGTCCTGGCATGAGGGACAGAACTAATTTATGATGAGGGGCTGGCTTCAGAGGAGACTTGGAGGTTTTCCAGGTTACTCTGCCTTTAGGGAATGACCCTAACATTATTTTAGGATGAATTTATGTGGTGGAATTCCCTGCCTATAAAAAGGACTTCATGATCTTTTACTAACATTGCTTAGATTTCTTAAATATTAGTAAAAAGGTAATTTTAAACAATAATGGAGCAATGAATTTTCTAGAACCAATAGTTTGGGAATTAGACAGTTCAAAACTGGGCTCCATGTCTGTGAAACTGACCTAATTGCTAATTGTCTAACCTCCCAGGGCCTCATTCTCCATTGATAAGACCAGACATAATAATACCTACATCAATGTAGGAGAGAGAAAGTTCCTGGCACCTAGCCACGGGAATTCATCGGCCCCATTCTTTACTATTGAAAGTCTCAAAAGAAAAATTATTTCAAATGCAAAAAAAAGTTAGAAAGATTGCTTATCAGTTCAATTATTTATTTCATCTTGGTGATCACTACCAAGTTATCAGTATAGTTCCCAGAGACCTTTGGCACTATTTTCATCATAGGTTAGAATTTAGCAGTAGAGAAGTTAAAAGGGGAAATGGGAGAAAGGGGAAGAGAATGGGGAGGAGAGAGAAAAAGGAGGAGGAAGAGGAGGAAAAGGAGATCATGAGAAAAGAGAGAGGAAAAGAAGAAGAAAAGAATTCTAAATCAATATATCTTGTTCACCTTGCTCAAGTAGCAATCTTTTCTGATATTTCATGATGCTGTGATAATACCATAAATAGTTTTCCATTTTGGGGGGCTCCTCCAAATCTATGTTGACCTCAGTCAATATAGGTCTTTTCTCCATTTTGATCACTTCCTCTTTACTTTCAGAAAGCTTTAAAGCCAACCATCTGATAGAAGCAAGCCCAGAACTCTGGTGAACACACGTTTCCTTAAAAGAAAAGACACATAAACTGAGAGAAACTACAAAACATATTGCATTTAGCCTCTCTGCCCTGCTCTATCTTCTGACATCATGGTACACACTGTCTAGCAGGTCTGCATATATTTATCTGGGGCATAACTCCCTGTGTCCCTTCAAGTACAGAATTATTCTCATTATAAAGAACCTAATTGCTTACATAAAAGTGGTAGACATCCCAGCTGTATCTGCTATCTTACTAAAGGAAGCCAGTTTCAGAATCATTTCTTAGAAGATTAAGCATTATATTTCTTTTCTTCCCCCCTTCTGTCCAGTCCATAGACAGTTGTTCTCCCTAGCTATGCCAGGAGACATTGGTATCAAAAGACAGCAGGCTCTACTGTAGGAACTTGCTACAATTTCTTCAGTTTTCTCACAGCAGTGATTTTGCAACCCTCTTCTTTTCTTGGAAGAGTCTGTATATTCTCAGTGTTGTGCTTAGTTAAAAATAATTGTGGAATATGCTACCATGAAGAAAGTAGAAGGTGTGATTTGCATGCACAGAATTCTTCCAGGAAGCATCAAAACTTGTAGATGAGGAATGCACTTCCTCTATCAAGGGTTTCTCTTTGTTCCATATCAATAATCTGGAAAAATGCAATGATCTTTCTTTCAAAAGTGATAATAAGAATTATATTTTTCTAAAAGAAAATGAGAAAAGCTCCAGCTCAACCTCTCTGTTCGGCATGTTCCTTTTTTGGCCATATTGATCAGTTCTATGCCTGGTCTCAGTGGCAGACAATTAGCACAAAATACTCTTTATTCAGATGAGATGTCTCTGTCCTGGAAAACACAAGGAAGGGTGAAAAGTGGTAGGCACTGTTGGGCCAGTACAGTGAATTGCTGCAGAGATAGCAGCTCAGGCAGCTCATTATTATGAAATGTCCCTGGGTGCGAAAGAATGTTCAAACAAAGGATATTCCTTTTCTTTCTTAATTAACAACTTGAAGATAAATAATTTTCCTCTTTAGCTCTAAGCGGATCAAACAAAAACCCCTGTGTCCTTTGACTTCCCCAAAATGCTGCATGAAGCAACACACACTGGCATTTTTTAAAACCTCCTTCTGATTTATTAACTTAAGATAAATGGCTTTGCTATCATAACCTGTCAGTGGCGTGCAATGAAAAGGAAATCAGTGGCGGTAACTGCATGCGCAGCTGTGCAGTCTAGGCAGCCTTAGACACCCGAGTCAAACCTTTAATAACTCTACCACCTCCCCCCACAGAAAGCAGCTCACCAGCACGTTTCTCATTCATTAACTTTCTAAAGACATCTGTCTTTGCAGAATCTTCAATGCAGCTGAACGTGATATACGAAATCCTGCCCACCTCATGCACAAAGAGCAAGAAAAAAATGCAGAGTTTGGTGGAGACAACAATATTGTGTCAGGAAGCTTCTACAGCTTCAACTAGCAAAGCTGCTCCCCCGTGAAGACTCAAGGGAAAGGAGTTTCTGTCTCTCTATTTTTCTATTTTTCAATCTTGACTCATTTCTCTTGAGCCAACGTTACTTCCCAAGGCAGCCAATGAGGCACTGTTTATTAATAATAGCAATAATAAAAAGTAAATTCTCCCCCAATATGACAAAACTTTACCCCAAGATAGCAAACACTTTCTGTCAAGCTTTACCCTCTTCTGTCAATAAACATACACACAATAAATATACACATTGACTCAATACTACATATGCCAGTCTCTTTTTTAACTCATCAGAAAGAAAAGAAAAGAGAAAAGAAAAGCCCACAAAGCCACGAGGGCACTCAGACAAAAATAGATGAGTTCATTAGGATTCTTATTCAGATGTACATATGATCCTGCAAGACTATGGGTGTCATTTGCAACATTTATAATGACATTTGTAGTCCACAGGCTCAATAGTATACAGGTGAAGATTGCTCACTTTCTCTGGAATTTGGTCCTTTTCCTTATCTCGTTCATAACTGGATATCACGAAGGATTATTCATGAAAGTGGACTGTCAGACTGAACAAGACTTTATTTTTCCCTTTATCATCTGCAGTAGCTGATGTCTTCAAAGAGGAGTTTTGCTGCAGGCTTCTGCTTACTAAGTGTTGGGGTTCAGATCTGGAATGTCCCCTAAAGGCCTGTGTGTTGAAGTCGAGGTCCCTGGTGCAGCAGTGTTCAGATGTAGGACTTCAGGAAGTGGTTGGATCATGAGATGTCTCCATCAGTGGGTTAGTTCACTGAGAGTTGAATGGAGGTGATGGAACCTGTAAGCAGTGGGGCATGGTTGAAGAAAGTAGGTCACTGGGGATATGCCCTGGAAGGGTATTTTTTGTCCCTCCACTGCTACCCTACTTCCTGGGTGCCATGAGCTGAGAAGCGTTCCTTTTCCTTTCCCTTCTGCCATGATGTGTCTGCCTTGGAGCCAGCTGACTATGGACCAGAACCTTTGAAATGACCCAACATAAATATTTTTTCCTCTAAGTTGTTCATGTCAGATATTTTGGTCACGGCAACAAAAAGTTGACTAACACACCAAAGGAAGGAAAAGGGGCCATGTGTTCCCTTTTAGGAAGCATCCTTTCTTTTTTTTTTTTCTTTCAGAGAAATGGCTGCCATCTGCAGCCAATGCCTTCATAGTGAGTGCCAGTGTATTTCATAGTCCATGCTCACCTCTGCTAAGTTTCAAAATCTGTCACCAAAATGATCCAAATAGTGAGCTCAGAGAGAAATAGCCCACTTTGGTGTGTCTGACCTCTTTGATAGTCCATCAGTAGTCTCAACCCCATCTCAGTCTTATAGATGCTATTTTTCACTTCTAAAAGATACTGCCATTTGTAACATTTGGTCTAAGGAAGCAAGAGCAGAAGCAAGAGCAATAAAAAGGACTAATTTTACCTGTGGCACAGTCTCTAGAGGTGTCTTCATTTTTACTAATGTTGTTGCAATCGATGTTAACCCAGGATTGTAATGAGATTTCAATGTTCAGAAAATCTCTGTCTTTGATTTTTTTTTATAGGATCATTTACACATCCAAACGAATATCCTAACAAAATCAATAGCTCAATGAAGATGCCTCCATTTGATGCCTCCATGGTTGCCCAGGGTAGTGAAGTAGACGTTAAAAGCCATGGGAACAGTAACTTGCTTTTTTCCTGAGTTTTTCCTTAATAGTAGTGCAATAAATGATAAATTACTTGACTCACCTGAGATCTTTTAAGCATGGGAGGTGTTTATATGAATAGAATGAAGCAACATGTGCAAAAGTATTTTGAAAGTATACAATGCTATATAAGTAGCAGGTATTTCAGATGTTTGAGAAAAATAATTAACACATTCTTTAAAATTAGACTAACCACAACACTGATTAGAATGCTAGGAATAATACAGTGATTAGCTAAGGTTAAGAGGATGGCCGCGGAGTTGGACTGCCTAGATTCAAATCCTCGCTCTTTCACTTGAGATGGGCGACCTTGACCAAATTTCTTCACCTCTCTGTGTGTCAGTCTTCGCAGCTGTGAAGTAGTGATAATTAAAGTGCCTACCTCAAAGGGATTTAAAGTTGATATATCTAAATTATCAGATTAGAGGATTTAAACTGCTTAGAATGTTTTCTGGCATAGAGTACATGTTTATTAAAGGCTAGTTATTATTATTGTCATTGTCATTATCTGAGGTGGCATTTGAAGTGTGAATGTAAGTGATGGAGCTATTTGTAGAAGAGCATTGTTTTCCCCTTGGGGTTTATTCCTATATGCTTTCTGGAACAGAACAGCTGCATGTATTATTAAATTACTACTGTATTTATTAACAATTTATAGTTATCTCTATATGGGACACCTGAGGCTTAGATACTAATATTACCAATTAGAACACTATTCCAGAATACTTCATCTCTAATGATGTAAATGTCTTTCTTTTTAAAACAAGCTAGCTCAAATAGGAGCCCTTGGCAGCACTGTGTTCCCTAGTCAAATTCTGTAGTTTAGCAGGACTCATCTTTAAAGGATTTAGGCATTCATAATCCCCACCTCTGACTTTGTGCTTTCTGGCTAAAACAATATAGCTTCCGTTAGCTTTCAAATCTTGGTAACATTCATAAATATTACCCCTGGATAATTATTATGGGGTTTCTTCCAACAGCTATAATTATCCAATTTGGGAATAAGTAAGAAATGCTCTTAGCCCAAGTTGAACTTAAAGTGACCCAAACTACGGATGACTTATCTTCATTTCTCTATGTTCAATCAAGACACAGGCTGGGGAAGCTGCCTGACATATGTTTATACTCCTCCTGGTACCTGAATAAGATAGAAAACTAAGCAAACCTCAAAAATCATGTGTTTGAAGGCTATGTACAATGCTAAGACATGTCCACGATGTGCTGTTAAAGAAAAGTCAAGTCAAATAATATTGTAATATTATCAAAACCATTTTGGTAGAAAAAGTTCTTATGATATATTCAAATGATAGAAGTTATTAGTGATATCTAAGCCACAGATCATTTTTATTCTTTTCCTTACACATGACAATAATTTCAAAATTTCCTTTAAGCAACATGAATTGCCAATATTTTCTAGAATACAAATGAACATGAGACAACTTTAATGAAATATTTGTTCAGGTTTGGTTTAGACAAGTAAGTAGAAAATATAGATACACAATGCATAGCTTCACATATTTCTAATCCTATTGGCCAATTCCTTTAAAAACGAATAAAAAATATATTTGATATAAGCAACTTCTGACCATTCTCTTACACTGACAATTTAGTTTGAATGAGATTTTCTGATTAACAGGTACTTACTTCAAAATACTCTAAGGACAAGGGTCATAAAGAAAAAAGGAAAACTCCACAGGAGGAAAAAGAATTCTGAAAAGATCAGGATTTTCAAAGAAAGGTTATTGAGGAGAATGCCATTTAAGGTTTGGGATTAGTTTTCTGGTATTAGGTGAATACAGACGAGACGAAAAAAAAGTAAAGGGGAAATGGATTATCATAGAAAAGAATGAAGTTGGAAACATGTGAAACAAACCAGAGATAGACTTAGCCCTCCTCAATCTCTCATGCTTTTCTCTCATTAAATCTCTAATTATACAAAATACCAAGACACATTGCTTAGATTCAAGACTCTAGGCTATGCAGCCTAGAAGTCCTCCTTTCTGCTTTTCTACTTCCAAGCTGGGCTTTGGTTATGAGATCCATTCCGCCAGGGCTGCCCTATATCTTCTTTTGGATGCAAAGAGTCACCATATATCACAAGCTCTTAGCAAAAACAGATCTTCTTTATCTTTTACCCATTTTACTAGGTCTGCTAGGTGCTCTGGGTATTGGAGAGTTTCTGGTAATAGAAATTCTGAGCTGCAACAGGGGAATTGTATACCTGGAAATGAAAGTGTAATAACAGTGATTTGAGATGTGAAACAGAATGAAGAAAACCAGCATCATTCTGTTGGTCCCTTCATTCATCTAATTGGCTGAGCCCTACTATGTAATACTGTGGGAGATGGAGAAAAGTGTCTAAAATACATAGGAGTGATTCTGTTTTTGGTAAGGCAGAGCGAGCATACTTCCAGAAGACCAATATATTCATGAATAACTATAAACTCTGAACAAAAATACAAAACATCGCTGTTAGAAGTCTCTGGAAAGTGAACAAAGGCTGTGACTTTTGGAGTGATAAAGCTTTTAAAGGGAATGGCTTAGGCTGGGTGTTGTAGTACACATTCGTAATTCCAGTATTTGGGAGGACGAGACAGGAGAAGGTAGACAATGTGAAGTTCTAGGGAGAAGATGGTTATCTGCAAGCCAAGGAGAGAAACCTCAGATGAAACTAACCCTGCTTACACCTAATCATTGGAGTTCTAGCTTTCATAACTGTGAAAGAATAAATTTCACTGGTTCAAGACACCCAGACAAGGGTGATTTGTTATGACAGCTCCAGAAAACTAAAACTGGGAGAAACAGAAGAAATTCAAGATGATCTCAAAGCTGGTCAATTAGATGATTTGAGGAAAGATGAGGGTTATGGGAAGAAGGATCATTGAAGGGGAAAAGCAAGATAATGAGTTCAATTTGGAAGATTTTTAAGTCTGAGATAGCTGCAGAAAAAAATAAAAAGAAGATAAAGCTTTCTTTTTTTCTTGTTTTTATTTTTGTTTGTTCTGTCTTGTTTTTAGTATTAGGGATTGGACCTGGGGGGCTTTTATCTCAGCTACACCCCAAGGATTTTTTATTTTTTTATTTTGAAATAGGGTTGCAGAGGGCCTCGCTAAGTTTCTAAGGTTGGCCTCGAACCTATGACCCTTCTTCTCAGCCTACAAGTACTGGGATTATAGGTGTGCACCACCATGCCCAGCTAAGATAAAGCTTTAAAGGAGTCCTGGGAAATGTGTAAAGTTAAGAAGAGGATTGAAAAGACCCCTCTGGCTAGCCTGTGTTTGAGCCATTGGAGCCAGCCCTGAATTGCCTGCTTCCTGGGCTTTTGAATGGAAAGAAGATTTATAGACAGTGTCATCTAGTGAACAAGTCCCCACCAAAGGGTTACACATCTGTTTTGACCCTCAAGGAACCTCCATCATAGCACAAGGCTGTGGTAATGAAGGCATTAATGGGGATAATCTAATGACCATGTATTAGAGAGGGGTGCTACCTTGTTTGGGAGATAAAGTTTTCATCTGCTCTTAAGTCCATGGCTTAGTAATTTAGGATGAGGCAAGAGTGTATATACTTTATGGCATGGAGACTAACAAATTAAATACCCTCAAGACAGGACTCCAATGTAAATGGGGTGTTTGGTGTTCAAGTTGCTTTGCAATCTTTCCTGGCTTTTTACTAATAAGCCAATGCAGATATGATACTCATTAGATTAATAAAAATGTTAATTGCCTACTGTAGGCCAGGATTTTGCAAGGTACTGTGGATAAGTGGTAAGCAAATCTAGAAGGAAAGAGGAAGAAAATGGTCCCAAATAGAAGGCTATCCATGTGAACATATGGGTGGGTGGTCAGCAGACTCTCAGGCAGGTCACACCAGGCCTGCCTTTGTGGGCTCACATGACCGGCATATATGCAATTGCAATGAATGGTTTCAGAATTCGAGAAGTCCTGGTCATAGAAATAAAAACCTCGAAAATAGAAATCCACAGGCAAGGAGCTAAAATTGACATGTAAATGAGTTTTCAGTAGAAACAACAGATGATAGTAGGGTAATTTTTATTTCAGTATTCAGGGTGCTAATGATAAGAATTCAAGGACAGAGAAGTCAGGGAAAAGAGGAGAAAAGTCAGTAAAAAGACCATATGGATAAGAAATTGGGCAGTGTGACCACAAGGACAACTAGGAGAGGGCCTTGGGGACCACAGTTCACTCGGCTGACTCCACAACTCTGCCCCTTCCATTTGCATCCCAACTCTGCCTCCAGCCCCAGACAAATAGAAGCCCTTTGAAAAGCTTCCCTTTGCCCTCCATATTCTCAATACACTCTTTTTAAATGACTGTGATAGTTCCAACAAAGGAACCTACTTAACCAGATTAGTAGCATCTTAAATGATGCAATTTTATCTTGTCCGTGAATTAGCTGCAATTAAAACAAATTATCTCTCTCCATTCATAGCTTAATTCAGATAGTACATCTGATAGATTCCTTTGAAATGTTCACTTTTATTGGTACTTTTCTTATTTCAAAATTAATTCATGTTTACCATATAGCATTTAGAAAAATCTGGTGCAGGACAAGGCCATGCCTGTGTAGTTCTCTACAGCATCTCCAGCACCCCACAAAAAGGATCCCCATCAGAGGATGCTGAGTGTTGAATGGGGGAAACAAAGCCCCCCAGGAACCCATCCATGATCTCAACACTAGTGATCATTACTTTGACTTTTTTGATACTTATTTTTTCCAATCATTTGTGTGTATGCATACATACTTAAACAAGTGTGTGTGTGTGTGTGTGTGTATGTGTGTGTATAAATGGGTTTATGAAGTTTGTTTTACAAAGCATAGAGTCAGATATTTTAGAACATTCATGGGAAATGTCATATGAGGATGAAACTAAAACATTGAAACTACTGCTCTTGTCTTCATGTTTTTCCTTTTCAAAGCTGTCCTGAAATGGAACAAATTACTTTTGCAAAAGACTTCCCCAAATTTTATCTCCTTTTTTGAGGTAGCTGCTTTTTTACACTTATGTATGCAAATAAGGAGAAACAATCCTTTATGTCAAAAATAAGATAATCAGTAATTATATTTATTTATTTATTCATTCATATATATACACACACACATACATTATATATATATATATACACACATTATATATATATATTATATATATAATGTGTGTGTGTGTGTGTGTGTGTGTGTGTGTGTGTGTGTGTGTGTTACTGGGGAACCCAGGGTATCCTACCTCCAAGCTGCATCTCCACCCTGATTATATTTTTTTAACAGGGCTTGCTAAATCACTGAGGCTGGTCTTGAGCCTGTGATCCTCCTATCTCAGCCTCCCAAATACTGGGATTATGAGCATGTGCCACCATGCCTGGGTACATTGCATTATGTGTCCTGGATTCTTCCACCTGGGAAATGAAAGGAGAGATCAAAATGCCTTCTTCTCTGACTAGACTTTTCAACAAATAGTCTTTTTATTTTGCTGCAGATAAGATATTTCTGTTATAATTCTCCCAATCACCAAGTAAGAAAACACCAATCTGGAATCTAGGAATGCTCAGGCAATTGGAGTGTTCCACTTTCAAGGTTAGGTTCATCAGTCTAAGTTCCCAGGACATAATTAGTAAATTGTGGCATATTTATAAGTTAGGACATACCAGCTAAAAAAGGAACACATTCAAGCTACATGTAGCAACATGGAAAAATCTCAAATACAAAAATTATAAAAAGATATCAGTTTAGAGTTAGAAATGCAGTATAATATCATGTATGTAAGGGTTAAGAACAAAAACATGACATGTATCTTTTATGGGTATATCTGTGTGGAATAAAAATATAAAATATGCATGAGAATGATGAGGAGAAATTTCTGGAGGGTCATTACCATAGAGAGAAAGGGAAATCACAGCACAAAGGTTACAATATTTGAGCTGAATCTGTGATCTTTTGTTCCTTAAACTGAGTAAAGGGTACATAAGTGTTCATGTACTTAAGACCCTTTTTGATGCCTGCTATAACTCTAAAAATGAAAACAAATAAGAACTCAATCATATGTTGGCATCTTCAGATACTGGATGATCTGTCATATTGAAGATGGAAAGTGTACCATAACTAGCAGGAAAAGCTTCTATGAAGGAAAATTTTAAGTCATCTTTTAGAAAAGTCCAGGAAGAATATTCAAAAAATATTGCTTACATGTTTAAGAAGTAAAATGAAGCTAAGGACTTCAGGAGCATCAAAATACAGCAGCAAGAGAATATACTGGATCTCAATCTCTCCCTCTCTCTCTCTCTCTCTCTCTCTCTCTCTCTCTCTCTCTCTCTCTCTTGCTAAAGAGGTCACTTTATCTAAAAGGCTATGGGTAGAATTTGGGTGTAGACCAGTTTTATACCCTTTGGTTACAGAGTTGGGGGTATGGAAAAGTCAGGTTTTTATGGTTATAAATCATTGCATTGTTTTACAAATCAGGTGTTTAGGACAGACAACTTATCTTATTTAGAAAGTTATCTTGTGACCAAGATAGCTTTCAAAGCACTATACAGAAACAGATAATAGCAGTTAACATTCCTTTTTACATCCTAGTTTAGTTAGTTTGCCCCTTTGACCTTTAGTCAAAGGTGGCCCAGGAGAGCTTGCCTAAGACTTTTACCAAAAAGTGAATATATACTGTTTCATTCCCCACTGTTTTTTATTATTGAGTCAAATCATGGACTCATCATATACAGGAAAGAGGTTATGTTGTCACCTAATAACTAGTACCTTGACTGCATTTACTTTTTTTCTGAAATAAGCCACTAGGCAATTTATGATGCAGGGCCCCATAGTTATAGTAAAGAACCTGTGTGGCAGTAGTGATGGTAGTCAGCCAAGGAGATCCGGAAAATGGTGACTAACACCATTGTGACAGCACCTTTTTTAAGATTGTTTTTAACCAAAGCTAAGCTTTTCCTAATAACTCCTGATTTATTAGCCTAAAAACAGCATGTTTCCTTAAGGTCTTGCTTTATGAACTGCAAATCTAACCTTCTTTTATTTTGTAAGATCACTTTAGCAAGGGAATCTACCTGCTCCTCCAAACAGGAGATGAAGTTTTTAAATGCCCTCGGTTATTTGGGCACTCAGCTCCTCATCACCTATTACTAAAGCAGAGGTTTTAATGGCCGCTGGCCCCGCTATCCCCACATCCACTAATAGGGGAACCAACATTGGAGCTGTTTGCTGTTGGTTGTAACTGGTCTGAAGGGAGACACTTCATAAGTCCGCTGGTGCAAGCCAGCCAGGTCCCCTTGGGGCTATTGTAATAGACCCTTTCTGAGGAAGAAAGATTAGACTATATAACTTCAGAACAAAACTGACCTATAGGGGTAGTCCTGGGGGCAATGGGTAGATGAAAGTAAGTGTGAGCCTTGTCCCTGTAAAATTTCCCAAAGTAAGTGTAGGCTTATTTTACCCACAGTCATGTATTTTGCTATGGTGACTATTGATTGGTTGGTGGCTATCCTCATATAGTATGGGATTTGGGGTTTAAACATAGCCAACAGTCCTTTCCCAGACTCAGATCTGATCTATGAATTACTTGATAGAACTTTTTTTAGCAATCATTTATCTCCTTAAGGCCCGGAGAAGGGGTGGTCTAACCTCTGTAGACTGATATGGGGGTCCTCATGCTTTTATGAGGCCTACGTCTCACATACCCATCTCCTGCAGTGATAATTTTTTAATTCCTGGCAGTGGGATTCCTCATTTTCTGGACGGGCATAGACCCCTTTTGAAATCTAAGTCTCCACAGTCTGGCATAGGACCTGACGAGCTGCCTCCAAATGAATTGGCAGGTCCTATAGGCAGCCAGATCTCTAGAGCTAAGTTCCCACACCCACTTTTGTGAAGGTCTATACATTTCCACAACATTTGTAACACACAAAATCTTTCTCTCAAAAGCAAGGCTTTATTTTCTTCTGCAAAACTCTCTGGATATATCCTGATAAAGCTTTCCATCTCAGCATTCTCACTTCAATAACTTTTTCTGCAGTGCATGCCCATGGAATCTCTGAAGTCTTACTTCAGTCTCATAGATTGGCATTTCCTGTCACTTCTATTTGTGACATTGCCATCTGGTGCTGCCCAGGATAGATAGAACTGCTTCCCGGTTCTGGTTTCCATTCCCATATCCATTATTGTCACTCCTTGTGCCAGCTTTGAAGACTCACAGTAGCCCAGTGAGATTAGCATTTCTGTACATCTATAGAGCTTCAGAGAAAAAGGTAGATGGTCAAGGATGATATAGAAGAGATTCTAGTAATAGCTGGTGCGTTGGGATAGATGACCTCTGAATTATCTATTTCTACATTCATTCAATCAAGAAATAACGAGTGTTTGTGCAGAGCATTTGTTTGTTCAGTTTCTATCGTTCCAGTATTTGTCTTTGCAAACATGTCTCCATTTTCATGAAAATAAAGATATAAATGGGAAAGAAATTTATTTTAAGTAAACAACAAGGCAGGTGGGCAATCCGTGGTTTGCAGACCTACTACTTTTAGTCTTATTGCCAAGAGCACTGAGAAAGTCTCTTGAGAGTCGCAGGAACATTTTGGGGATAATGGTTACGTTTACAGACTTGTAGGTATCTCAACATGGAAGAGACCCCAGAGGTCATCTAATTCAAATACTTCATTTTACAGATGAGGAAACAAAAGCCTAGGGAGGTTTGGTGGCTAAGTGATTGCAGAATCCAGTCTCAGATATAGTATTTCCTTCCCAACCTTGAAGGTTATGCTCCTGAAAATCCCCATGGTAAGGAGAAATTATGTTCCAGGAACTTATGACCTTAGGAGAGAAATATAGTTCGGGAAAAAAGACAGTGAGTGAATCTGAGAAAAATACTATCAATGTTTTATATTTACTAACAAAAAACAATGCACATGTCATTGATATACACTTTATTTTATGCTGACAAAATTGGTAATGATGAGTTCTATACAAGTGATTTTTATTTATTTCATAAAATTCCTTATTACCAATTCTCTAGGCTCCTCTTCTGCACAAGGCTTTAAAAACTCCCTGACATTTGTTTTTCTTTTTTATAAATACTAGTTAGAATTGTTTTCTATCTTAGCTCTGTTGTCTCCACCTTTTCATACCTTTCACATACATGATTATTGTCTTACAAGTCTTCAAACCTCGACTGTCTAACAAACTAATTTTTCTCTGTTTCTTCACACATCTTTGTGGCTGTTTCTTCTCTCTACTGCACTTTAATTGCAGCTGCTCACCAGGATTATGCCATAAACTTTCACCCTCTCACTGTTTACTCCCCCCACATAATTATCACTATTTGATAACTAGGTCCTGTCAAATAAATCTTGCTATCTTTCTAATCTGTGCAATCCCATTCTCGCAGCTGCCACCTTAATTCATGATATCACCATCTCTCACTTGCACCTCTGTAATAATTTCTTTGACTTGTCTCTAGTTTTGCATCCCTCAAATCCATGACAGCCAACCCTCGATATCTGAAGTTTCACATGCAGATATTCAACCACGTGGATTGAAATGATTTGGTCTGTACTGAACATGTACAGATTTCTTTCCTCTTGTCATTATTCCCCCCAAATACAATAAGAACCATTTACATAGCATTAATCTTGCATTAGGCATATAAGTAATCGAGGTGATTTAAAGTAGGACTGGGGTATAACTCAATGGTAGAGTGCTTGCCTAGCTTGCACGAGGTCCTAAGTTCCATCCCTAACATTGCAAAATGAAAGTTTATTGCTCTTGCTGTTGTTGTTACTAGGTATTGAACCTCTGAAATATGATCCCAGCCTTTTTTATTTTGAAATAGGATCTCCCTACATTGTAGAGGCTAGCCTTGAACCTGTGATCCTCCTATCTCAGCCTCCCAGGTACTGGGATTACAGATGGGTGCATTTGCATCCAGCTTAATATTTTTTTAATTAAATACAAAGTACATGAAATGAGGTGGGATAGGTTATATGCAGACACTATTCCTTCTTATATAGGAGACTTGAGAACTGTGGATTTGGTATAAAAAACTCATTCTCTGCAAATACCAGTGATGACTATATTTGCATTGTGGTTTGTTATGGCTTTGATAAATGTCCTCCAAATGACCATATATTAACAGCATGGTCCTAACAGTGGCACTACTGAGAGCCAGTGGGAAGTAAGGCCTAATGGAGGTCTTTAGGTCACTAGGGCATTCTCTTGAAGGGGATTGCTAGGCTCCATTCTTTTCTTTTCTTTTTTACTTCCTGATCATGAGGCGAATGCCTTTGTTCTACCATGCATTTATGCCATGATATGATGTCTTGCCACAGGCCTAAAAGTAGTGGGACCAAATGATCATGGTCTGGAACCTCTGAAACAATGAACCAAAATCAACCTTTTCTCTTTATAAGTTTATTATCTCAGGCATTTGTTATAGTAATAGAAACCTGGCTAATATGTGGTGTGAATACTAATTTTTTATGACTGCTTATAGTTTCAAGTGACTCCATATTACCTACAGAATACCATCTAGACTCCTAAGCATTTCATGCCAACAGCCTCCATTTTAACTCTTCTACCTTTTACTCACCCTATTAATCTATTACATCTATTCTATGTCGCCTAACACACCAGGCTGTGTGGTATCTCTGTGCCTTTTCCAACTGGTTTTCTTCATCAGGAATGTCCTTCCCTCGGCCTCTTTCATTCCACCCATTTCTCCTCCTATGAGCCCCCACCTGCCTGGAGAACATCTCACCTTTGAAGACTGCTCATCTGTCCTCTCTCCTTTGAAGGTACCACCCCACTCCTATTTTCTGCTTACCCTACACTTCACTGAAAATGACAGGAGCTTTCCTACCCCAACATCTGAAAGCCTCATGCTATGATGCCAACCTTCTTTACTGTTTACAACTGAGTGCATAGTCCTTTAATCAAAGGCTCATCTCTCAATTCATATTTGAGATCCAATCCCTCTCATCTTCTCAGCAACTTTGATGCTTCTGCCACAGTCTCTCAAGTGAATTATTCCCATCGCCTTATAAACATAATCTATTATTACTGTCCTAAAGGAAATCTTCTGTACTGATCCACATCTCTTTTCAGCTATCATCCCACTCTTTTTTCCTTTTCACAATAAAACTGCACAAAATAGTTGAATGCACCCAGTGCCTTTGCATTTTCACTTCACATTCACTTTATAATTTACTTTAGACTAGCATTCACCTTCATAACCCAGTTGGTCACTAACGACTTTCACATTGCTACATCCAAATTTTCATCTCACTAGAGCGCTGAGCAACATTCAATATAATTGACTCTTCTCCTCTCAAAATTCTGTCTGTTCTGACTTATCCAACTCCATATTTCCTTTATTTTTAACCTGCTTCTTCAGCTGTTCCTCGAACTCTCCTTTATACCTCTTCTGTCTATAATACTTCTAAGTATTGAAATCCCTTAATATACTCTGGTCTGAGCCCTAATCTTTTTTGTTTCCATAAATAATATTATTTATCCTTCTGGTTTAAAATATTACTTTCAGGCCAACGGCTTCTGTATTTCTATCTTTAGTCCTAATGTATCTTCTGATCCTCTGGCTCATCTACTCATCGATATAATACCCCCAGCACATAGATATTTCATGCTTATAATTAGGATCTGAAGTGCCCCCCATCCCCAAAACTCATGTGTTTGAGCCTAGTCTCCAATGTAGCCAGGTTCAGAGGTGGGGTATGGCTAAAGGTGAGTCGCTGGGGACATGGCCTTGAGATCCCTATCTCCTATCCCCACCCCCCATGAGCTGAGCTGCTTTTCTTCCCCATTCCCTGCTGCCATGATGTTTCTGTCTTGGAACTAGTCACCAATAGACTGAACCTTTGAAACCATCAGCCAACATAAACCTTTTCTTCTCTACATTGTTCTCCTAATTTTCGTCATAGCAAGGCAAAGCTGACTACCACTATTATCTTACATAAACTCACCCAAGTCCATATTTTTATTTCCCTCTGAAAACCTGGTCATTCTTCCACCTTTCTCTTTAACACCATTATCCACCCTGTTGCTCAGGCATGGAACCTGGAAGTCACTCATTATCCCTCTTTGTCTCTCTTCCTCTGCGCTGAACTCACCACTACGATCTGTCATCTCTGCCTCCTAAATGCACTTCAATATAACCCACTTTTCTCCACTGTTACTGCTATACTCAAGCCCATGTCACCATTATTTTAAATTCAACTACTGCAATGCTTCCAAACTGATCTCTCTCCTCACAGACACAGAAATTGTGTTTTCTAAAAAATAAATCCCAGCACGATACTCCTTAACCTGAGATCTCTCTTTGAAGCCCAGGCACATGGTGCGGTTGCTGGCCCCTTGGTCAACCTGCAACCCGACTCTCCAAGTTCATCTTACACCAGAGTTTCTGCATACACCACACTCCACACGATATCAGGAATGCACCAATTCATGACATTCTGTCTGGCAACTTGGGTTCTTTCTCATCTCAGTCCTTCATGTGAGTATACTGTGCTTAGAATTCTGTTCTCCCTGATGTTCTCATATGGGACTCATTTGTCCCTTAGTTCTTGATTTAAATGTCATTTTTCAGAGAAGCCTGCTTAGCCAGTCCCCATCCAGTCTTTATTTTTGTCTCTTATTTGTTGCTGTAATTTGAAAATATTATATCAATTTGCTTACTTTGGTGCTGTTGTCTCTTGTTCTTTCTCCTACTTACCTCTGTAGAAGGCTCTGCTTAATTGATCAAAATATGCACCGTGATTGTCAGAATGCTTGTCACCTAGTAGCACCAAATAATTATTTGTTGAATAGCCTAATGATTTTTGCAGTCATTTAAGTGTCGTTTTGATTGAATGAACATAGATTGCCTGAGGTGACAGGAAGGATCAAAGAGTGAGGGGTAGAAGATAACACCATTGGGGATGAATTTTTCTTTAAAGCCAGCAACCCCTCAAGAAATTTGCAGAATTTTCTGGGCCTATTATGCCTTTATCTACTCTACCTGACTTTGGCATCTTAGCACCTTTCCTTTCTGACCTTTTGCATAAGAATAAAATAGAAAGTGACTTAGAACCAGGGATACCTAAGTTTGACATTTAAACATTTCTCTCCAGAAGAAATAATATCCTAGTTATCTTCAATGGTGCTAAAAGATTCTTTTTAAATGTATTTTATTCTGAGTATGTAGCTCATAGGTACACAAACCGTAATGAATTCACAAGGTTTAAGGCGAAAAACTATAAACAGCTAAGTGGTATATGTTTAGATACTTTGAAATTACCCCTGCTTCTGTTTCTCCCATTCCATACAGGAAACTATATTTGTTAGGATTTTATATATTCCTCTAGTATCTATTTGGACAAATAAAAGCAAATACAAATGTGTGTTTTTTATTTTCTTTGTAATTCAGATTGTAACACATCATATGCATTGCTTTGCATAACCTTCACTTGATATCTTCTGGAGAGCCTTTTCTAATAGTGTACAGAAATTATTATCATTCTTTTTTCATAGCTGCATAATATCCCAACATGTGATTATATCAAAGTTTATTCATCAATATGCTAGAGATGGATACATGGGGTGTTTCCAATCTTTTGCAATGAATGACTAAGTACAGAAAAAGAAGAATATAAATTTCCAGAAGTAAACCTTATAAATCCAGGCATAGTGTATTTTTAATTTTTATGAATATTGTCAGGTAGGTATGAGAGTGCCTTTTTTTCCTCTCACAACCTTTATAACAAAGCATCACCACATTTTAAAAAAATTATGTTAGAAAAATATGACATTTTGAATTAGCTTAATTTGAATTTATTATATAGTCAAGCATCTAATTTATTTTCCTATAAACTAACTGTTCATTTTTTGTACATTTTTGTTTTATTACTCTGCCTTATTATTATTCCATATAAACTTCAGAGTCAGCTTGTCAAGTCCCCCCCTCAAAAAAAGAAAAGAAAAAGAAAATTGGTGATTTTAATGAGATTGCATTAAATGTATAAATTAACTCATGAAGGATAGAGTTTCATAAAAATATTCAGTCTTCTCATTCTAGGACTTAACTTCATATTAGTTCACATCTACACTGCATCAAGGGAGTTTTGTAGTTTTCCCCTTATCAGTTGTCTATATTTCTATTGGAGAGTTCCGTAGGAATTTTATGTCTTTTTATTTTTAAAACATTTTCTATCTGATTGTTTTTCAAATATATAAAAACTATCAAAACTCAAAGTAGATACATCTAATTCACATTAAACAATAAATTCTTTCATACTTTTTCAGTCTTCAGGTGATAATCCTGCAGTTGTAGCTGAATATTCATACACAAATAATGATAGATTTAGCTCTTCGTAATATTTTATATCTTAAAATTTTAATAGTGACTACTTCTCATATAATATTAAATCACAGTAGTGTTATAGGAAAGATTTGGGAGGCTTATCATATTCCTGATTTTAATGGAAATGGTCCTAGAGTTTTACCATTAGTTATGATTGATTTTATTCTTTATGTCCTCTCTATCCTTATTTTCTGTTTACTTGATCTGTCTTAGAACAAAAGCAGTAAATCAGTGCTGCCAAAAACTAGTGTTTCTATCCATGTATATCCCGCAAACTCTGCTTTATGATAGTTACTGTCATTTTGATACATACTTATTCATATCATTATAATTTTATTCTCTTCTTCAACATTACAACTCCCTTTAATTTTGTTTTGTTTTTTTGGCCCAAAGTCAGCTTTGACAAGAAGTTTCTGAGCTCTCTGCTTGCCTAGACTGTGTGATCCTGCTGATCATCTGCAATTAGTTTTCCTCGTTCCCTTTTGCATCATGCAGGCTCAAGTCTTCTATTCAGGAGAGCTTTCTTAAATTATAATTAATATTTTTTGTGTTTTATTTTCCATTTTTTGTTTCCTTTAAGGGGAAATTTACCCCTCCTTTGATTTTTTTCCCCCATGATCTTCATTTTTCTCCAATTATCCCTAAACCTCTTCATTTCTGTCACTTTGCTTGCTTTTCTAGCTTATGTTGTCTTTCATTCCCAGTGATATGCATTCTCCCCATGGGCTGATCATTATTCTTCATTTCTGAAATAATTTTATCTTAGTCATCTATTTCTTTCCCGAGTTCTATCAGTAACTGTATTTCTCTCTTCTATTTTGGACATTTTTGATTTGAGCCATACTTCCCTGGTTTCTTCTATTGTATGGTTTTCTGTTACAACAGTATTTGCTTCTGTATTTTTAATTAGGTTATAATTTTAATCCCAGGGAAGAAAATTAAACAGGAAAAACAGTAGCCAAAGAGCTAATGTTTACATCCTCAGCCAAAGAACTAATGTTTAATTTTCTTCCCTGGGATCAATATTTTCTAATTTATTTCAAACATTTTTCTTCTAGTGTTTTTGTATGTGTCCTTTGCCCATACTGTGTTTGACACATTTATCAAATAGATATTTAATGTCTATCTCTATTGAGTTCAAATTTTTTGGACTGGGTAATAACCAGAGTTTCCTGGAGTAGGAGGGAGGGGGAAATGACAATGTGTCCTTCAATCCTCTATTAGTCAAACACATCACTTTTGTTGCTACAACAACAGATATTTTACTTCAACTTTGATGTCTCTTTCTTCCAGAACCAATTTAATTCAGGGGGACTTATTCAACCAGTCTTGCACTTGTCTGGTTTCATCACCAGCTGCTGACCCCACAGGCACAGGACTTGCCTTCCAATATCATCAACTTAAATACTTATTATTTGTTTCTTTTCACTGTAGCATTCCAAGATCTATCCTTGGGATCCACTGGGCACTTTTCTTGCCTCTCATTCCACTTCTTCTTCCATTCAGTTTCTATGTGATCTCAGCCTAGCTCCCAGCAGTGCTTGCTTAAGATAGAGTCTTTTTTTTTTTGTATGTTTTCTGGGAATTTCTGAGGTTTACATCCTCAGTCCCTGAGCTCGCCCACACTTTCTTGCCATTCCATGTCAGTGTTCTATGGGGGCGGCTGCAAGCTCCATTGGACTCAGTTACTTTATAAGATTATCGATTTGTTTCTGTTTCCTTGTTTCTGTGAAAATAGAATTTGTGGCTATTTTTGTACACTCTCTTGTTGCTCTGTTTGTTTTCCCAGAGGAGACATGGAAATACTCAGAACTAATGTAGAAAATCCTACTGGAAAGGTTCTTTGTTGCCATCAGGCCTGTCCCTAACATTCGCAGTACCAGGAACAAAAGTACTTACGTAGTTCATGATACTCGTGATGAACCCGAATATTTAAAGATTAGAAATCAAGCTAGCAAATTATTAAGTAAATGGTGTTCTATTCTTTCCTAATAAATATTACATCATAATAATCTGTAAAGCCAGATGCAGATATAGAATTTTTAGACTCTGTTGAGTTCCACTCTGGTCTTCAGCCTGCTACCTAACTTCTGACCAACTAAAACTGTCCTACACCAAAGAGGGCCTCATGAGCACCTGGATGACACCTCAGCCAGATTACTTTCATGTCATCCATAAATCCGTGATCAGCTGCCCCTGGCTGACCTGTAGGTGTGAAGGCATCCCCAAAGCAATGCTACCAACTCTTGGGATCCCAGGGAAGATGTCAAAGATACTCGACAGAGAATTTGAGGCCCTGACTTTGACTCCCCAGAGCATATTTTACAAGTGTACTCTCAGCATTGTCCCTTATTCATTACCCAGTGGAGAGGAGCATTGACCAAAATGAGGGCCAGAAGAGGAACTGAAAGTGTGAACACAGTATCCTTTTCCAGTGCAGTTTGATTTTTACCATAATATTTATTTACTTTATCATAAAAGCTTAATATTTTAAAAAAGGAATCTTTAAATAAATCAATGTTTTTTTATTTATCTTAAGAATATAATTTTCTAACCAAGTGTGGTCGTGCCGGCCCGTAATCCCAGTACTTGGGAGGTAAAAACAGGAGAATCGCAGGTTCAAGGACAACCTCAGCAAGTAGTGAAACTCTTAGCACCTAGCAAGATCCAGTTTCAAAACAAAACAAAAAATTAATAAATAAAAAGGGCTGGGGGTGTAGCTTGGAGGTAGAATACCCAGTACTGAAAAAAAAAAAAAAAAA